>JAIPRK010000186.1:0-317564 GCA_025469195.1 Chaitophorus viminalis
TGTAAAATTGACGTGTAATAAAATAAAATAAAAAAGTAATGCACCTATTATTATTTATTTTTATGAATATATCTTAGTAAATAAATATATAATTTTATGAGTAATATAACTTATAAGTATTATTGTTGGTCAAAGTCTCAGTGGTGTCGAAGTCAAATTGTACAGGTGTGGCCAATCGTAGATTTAGTATTCAATATTCATCAAAGGTCGATGGGGGTATGGGGCTACTATCCCTTCAAAAAAAAAAAATTATCGCTCTCCCGTATCAAACTACCACGAGCCGCCACTGATAAATTGTACCTATCATTAATATAACAACAAATGTACATAACAATAGATAAACTTACGTTTAATATCAACAGTGAAAAATTGTGATTGATTGATGTCATTTATCTTTGCATCGCAGCGGTAATTCCCAGAAAAATTACGTGATGGTGTTATAAATGTATATCCTTCTTTTGTACTATGTTTATATCCCGAAACGATCTGAAAGGTATGAATTTATTTTCTTTATACAATATGCTATGTATAGGACGAATTTCGAAACTCAAATACACAAATATTATTTAGTAATACATTTACATTGTTTTATAAATTTAATTTAAATTAATTTATTGGTTTAATTCTAACTATGTGTGAAAAAAACCATAGTAAATCTTTAATTACTGACCGTAAAATTATTTTTTTTAACGTTATACTTATATCAGGTGATATTGACAAGGTATAGTAATAACACCAAACTCGTCTTGAGTCACAGTAGAAGACACATTCAGTAGTAAATGTGTGACACCTATATATTTAATAAATTAATAGTTAAGAATAAATAATCAATATACGATATTGTAAGCGTCTTTTAGTTTATTTAATGATAAATGGATAACTATCTAAATTGTATTAAATAGGTTGACAAGCTAACAACCCTACAGCGTCACCGTCAAAACACATTCTACCAAATGTTACCAATCTTCTAAACACGCCTCGGACAGTCGGACACTGAACAACACGGACTATTAGAAACTGATCGGAAACAGAAAATTTGGAGATATAAGGAATAGCACTTTGAGTATTAAAACTTATTTTAAAGCAGACAAAATGAAAATGGTAATTTAAAAAATTAAATAGCTAAAAGTAAAATGATAAAACACAATATTACAGCGGAGGCGTAAGCACTAAATATGAATTTGGTGAAAGGTTGTTACTTGTTAGGTTTGAAGCGATAAATAAACGATTATGCTACACACGATTTTTGATGACAAGCAACGAACAAATAATAATCACCTGCCAAATAACAATGATGGAAAAATAATAAAAAGTTAAGAAAAATTCTTTGAAGACCTGGATAGTGAGTGTATTATAGCTTTCCTAGACAGTATTGTAGAACACAGTGTAAAAGTATTAATTCGTGATATGAAAGCGAAACTAGGACAACAAATAGACCAATAATTGTTGGAAAAAGTTTATATAAAATATCAAATGATAATAGAACTAGACTCGTAAATATTTACGTAACTGCATCTCAAGACATTATCGTCAGTAGCAGTAACATTCCAACAAAGAACATCCACAAGCAAAATAGGTATTCCCTGATGAAAATACCCAAAACAAAGTCTACCACATTGCGATCAATAAAGAACATAAACGATGCGTTTCGGAATTTTATAATAATTGTTAAGCTATTATACATTGAATTAAAAGGTAATATAAAAATAAAAATAAATCATTATTCCCTTCTTTTCGTAAGCTGAATAGTTATACAACTTATACTGTAACTCTTCAGCAAAGATTAAAAAATTAAATTAAAATACATTACAGGAGAAAAACAATTTTATTTTCTTTTATTCAGAATCTAATTGATATAAATATTCAAATAAACTCGAAAAGTTTTAATTTTATAATAGATAATATTTTACGATACTTACTTCGCACAAATAAATAAATTTTTTCAGAATTAATTGTATCTACTTTATGCAGATCTACGAATGTAATGCAACTATAATATCCAACATATTCAGGAATTGTTCCAGTAAGTATTAAAAGAGATATAAACTTTTGATTAGTTTCATTATAATATGTTGGTTTTATTTGAATTGAGGAATCCTGTACAAAAACCATAACTTATTCATTTCTTGAATTCATAATAAGAAACTATTCTATACAATATTACAAAAACCCAATAAAAAATATTTTCATCAAATAACAGTGTTGGTTATTATGGAGAAGAATTGTTTCTTTTAATAGCTAAATATTAATTCTTTTTTAAATTTACAAATTAAATATCATGATCAACACATCATCTTTTCTAAATTAAATTTCATATAATATATATCATATTATAAGAAATTAGAATATTTTTTAAAATATTTTTTAACTAAAATGTGACATATAAAAAAGATTTTAATACTTACCTACTAAACAAACACATTCAAATAATATTATAATTTTGAGTTTTTTTAAACTTTTATTTAATTTTCACACAAATTGCAAAAATGTTTTATCTGTGTTCCATTTTTAAATAATTGATACAATAATATCTTTGTATGAACTTAATATCCATAAGTTTATTCACAGAAAAAACAATCATTACAAAACCGATACATACAGTTATAAAGTATGTAAAACACGATATTTATAACTTAACACATCTTTTTTAATAATAATTCCATGAAGGTTTCTTACTCCGTTCATTGTTGTATTCATAATGTTCCATTTTACAGATATAGTTCCTTCACATTTTATGACGTAATTAGCTCCCGATGTAAGGGTAAGTTCAGGAGCATTAGGTATTATTTTCAATTCTAAATAAAATTAAAAAAAGTTTAATAAATCGAAAAAATGACTACAAATGTTTTAAAATTATATATTAATAAATTTTATTTTATTTTAAAAAATTTGCTTATTTTTTAATATTTTTCACATTTTCCTTAGTTTTTACTGTTGTTTTCTATGCCAAAAATATCCTTACTCTAGTAATAAATAAATACTCACCCAAAAACTAATAATGATATTTAGGTACTCACCGATTGCAAAAATAGCGTTCGGGAAAGCCACGAACAATATGTAGATGAAGAAATTCATTATCTTTGCCATTTTAATATGTGTGTTTTCATATTATGTACTGCTCTAATTAGTTGGATTTTCGGTGTAACTGGATTGAATAGAACGCTGTAGCCTGTAAGCAAATTGAGTTGATACATAATATTCCTTTCTAGTAGACAATTGGCCGTCGGCTGTTATACAGTTTTCGATCGCATAATGAACATATTTTTGATACAACTAAAATTCTATGTATTCTTACCGTAAAATCGACTAAGATCATGTAACTTTGTAAAAATACGAAAAATCACTAATGAAAATCATGTATTTTAAAAATATTAATAATATTTATAATAGTTAACAGCACTTAATAAAATAAAAAATAAAATATTACATCAATGATTGATTTTTTATTGGAATTAGCAAAAAGATAAATTTTCAGTTTTTCCTGTTATAGTTTTTGTTCTGCGGTACACCAGAACCTAGTGACTAATGTATGCCATTTTTAACGTATATACATTTTTTGTCTATCGATAGGTCCACACTACCATGTGGTAGTGATAATTACGTGTACGTTGTGCTCTCTGTTCATTTCGCTTTGTCATGTGCAATATTTATCCGTCTTTTAAGTTTTTATAAGCCACTGATTATATAAAAATTTCGTGTACAGACTGATGTCGATGTTGAGTCAGTTCGTCTAATAATTCCATCCTTAAATACAGTCTTGTTATACGACGTCAAAGGGTATCATAAATTTATAAACATTAAGCTTTATGTATATTTTATCTTCGGCTTACTGGGATAATCAACCCATCACGGACCGCGTTATCCCATTTTCAAACCCGGCACGTGTCAAGGCTGCCAGTTCATCGGGACCAAGTTGTTCACGTATTATATTCTGAGCGGAGTGATGGAATCTATTGATTTTACAATGATGTGTGTTTTTTTTTTTTTAGATTCTGAACGGAGTAATGGAATCTATTAGTTATACAATGATGTGTGTGTTTTTTTTTTTTTTATTTATTTTTTTTTTATGACTAAGGACACGATTTTTGGTAGTAAAAATGTTTCGATTTTCTTAAACAGCAACTTTTCTGAAAGGAAAGTGTATGTAGATAGTACTTGGGCGAGTCAAAAATGCAACTTTTTCAATACTTTTTAAAAAAGTCGATAAAAACGATAAAACTGTGGAACTTTATTGCCGCTCTATCAAAGTCAAGGCTTAAGTTTAATCGGTTTTCGCCACTATGAGCATCTTTGAACAGTTGTCAATCGAGCTTAATAAATGGACAAACTCAATACTCATTGAGTTTATTCTCAATAAATACTCTCCATCTCCCTGCTACTGATCCTGCTAGTGTTGCGTTAATTCTTAAGTCCGTTGTTGTTGAACTTAAAATAATCTCAAACAGTAATTTAAAAATCCATGAGAAGCTGAATATACTATATGGTTTTACATCTACAAGTAAACCACATCCTGGTCCTCAAGTATTCGTGGACACTTTTGCATTAGTGGATTTCCATCCTGTTCCAACTTCTGATCGCCCTGTATTACCCACCAACCACACCAGCACCCTCACTTCATCTAAAATTACTGTTGGCATAAACAGAAAAGTCTTTGCCAATCTACCTTCCATGCCAATAAGCTAGGTCTGCTGTCCTGCTGATGTATTTATTATAATTTGAACTTTATGAGCTATAAAAAAAAATTTGAGAGAAACGATTTTCATTTTTTTTTTTAATTGTGATAAGTGTAAGTTTTAATAAACCTTATATTAAATGTTCTTAAAATATAGCTATTAATTCTAGAACACAAAAATCAACATCCTTTGTGGATTATCCTTAGCATGTTTATTGTTCTGTTATGGACATACATAAATGTAGGTCCTCACGGAACGATCACAGAGGGAGATTCACATTAGAACTACCCATAACTATAACAATATAACAATAGCAGGATATAACAGTAACAGATATGATGTGGTTAAAAAAATATGATTGATATTGGAAGGAACTAATAAATAACACACACAGTACAATGGTACATTAACTAGGTTACGCACGAGATAGAAATAATATTTATTTAAGTATATTAAATTATCATCTACCCACGCAGGTATAGTTAGAACAAATATTAATAAAAATCAACGAGAGGAGACCACGCACACACACACACAATAACAGTGTATATGTGTATGTATGTGTATGACATAGGGCATATATATATACTATGTAATACATCTCTGACGCCTATAACCAGACAGATCTTATCTTTATATAGCATATGTTGTATGTATATATATATATTATATATTATGTACTATAATATTATAGAAGTAAATACATAATAACCACATCCTGTCACTAAAAATAACTAATTCTAGGAATAATATGAGAGAGACTCGATTATCTCACGGGTTTAGGATATATAAGGAGGTCCCAAATAGACCATATTCAGATGTGTTTTAGTCCGTTCAATAGCAAGCACCTTCACGCTAGTTTGTTCAATAAATTAAATATTTGGACTTAGAATATTTTTGTATGTATTTTAAATTAAATCTTTGAACTTGGAATAATTTTACAATAAAATAATAATAAGTTCATATCGAGTATATTATTTATCTACCTCATTCCAACATCAAAACACGACTACACCCTTGAGTCGTGGGCACGCAACAGTTCATAATAAGTTTGATCAATAATTACAAGTTTTATTCAATTAGCTGAAAAACGAAAATGGATAGAAAGTATAACTTATAGTTTTCTTTTGTATTGAGCTTAAAACAGAGTTCTCCTAAAATTAATAACCGTCATTAATAATAATGAGTTTATTATTACTTATGATATAAACGGTAAAAACAAATTCTACATTATGTGCTTAAATCATACAAATCAAAGCATACAATTTTCATTTGATATTGTATATATAACTTTGACATTTAAAATGACCATAAAAAAAAAAAAATTATAAATTACATGATTCTGTATAACCAAACAACATAAAAATATTAATATAACAAATTACCTATGTCAAAATAATTTTAGTTGAGAAATAATTTACAATACATCATAATTCATATTATTTTATAGTTTTCTTATATTTGTTAAATAAAAATCTTAAAAGTTCAAATTCAGTTATTCATATATAAATACAGTATATATCTATAATAGTATTACATATATAAATATAATATTATACTAATATTTCAGTGATACATTCGAATTTTAAATGGAAAATTAATAATGAAATTAATATTAGGTATATATCATGAAGATTTACTAATTTGAATGTTGACAAATTGCTAATGATTACAATTCTTTCATTTTCAAGTCCTGGGCCACTGAAGTTTCAATATAATTTGAACTGGTACTTGGAACATTCATAGTTTTACTATTGATGTACGTCGGGTCACTTAAAATATTCAAAACACATTTCGAATTTAACTCTTTATTATTCTTTTTCTCATATATATCATCCAAGCTTATATAAAACTATACGGAAAAAAATAAAACATTATGAATATGATGGTAACATATTTTAATACTTATCTATTTAATGTGATATACTAACCGCTCTTTTATCATCTTGCAACAAATTACCTAAGTACTCAACTAAATCTGAAAATAACGGTCTAGTCATTGGTTCTTCTTTCCAACACTCCAACATTATATTATATCTACATAAAAATGTATTATTCAATTTTAAAATATTATACTATATTATATGTATATTATTCATCATTTACATATCAGGATTGGCATATTTTGGTATTTCCATTCGATATCCATCTTTCAGTTTTATTAATAGATCCCTTGCATGTATACCTATATAATAAGGGAACGTCACAAAAATTATAAATCTATAACAATTCAATATATTAATTGGATAAAAAAAATTAAAAAATAAACACCAGGATATGGTAGACCACCCAATGAGAACATTTCCCACAAAACGATTCCAAATGCCCAAACATCTGACTGGGTTGAAAAAATTTGTTCTTGAAGTGATTCAATTGCCATCCATTTCATTGGCAACGGTCCCTGGTTTAAAAATAATTATATTTTATTTCAATTACAGTAAAGATGATTCATCTTACGTCTGATTTTTTTTTATAGTTCTCACTATTGTACATAGTCTTTGAAAATCCAAAATCACATATCTTAACAATATTGTTATCAGCTAATAATATATTCCTTGTAGCTAAATCACCATGAAGAATCTTGAAAAAAGTGATTATTGGTAATAGTTCAACGAGGTAGGTATCGTGTATTAGTGATTAGAAACTTACTTTCTTTGTAGCAAGATATTGCATTCCCCGTGCTACTTGGAATGACCAGCAAAATAAATCATGAGTACATAATTCCCTGGTTTTATCTTTTTCATAGTCTCCTTGATAGTAGTAACGTGACTCTAGTTCATCAGTATCGACAGTAAGTAAATAACCATCATCACCAATATCTCCACCAAATTCTTCAATTTTTTTCTCGGGAACTTTTTTATCAGCATCGTTTTCGTAGTAAGGATTCTTTTTATTAGGATCATATTCATAGTATGGATTACTATAAATAAGCAATAATACGGTTAAAAAAAATATAATACTCTTATACATTGTTGTAAAATATAAATAATAGTTCAAATTACTGTGCGAATGATTTCATTTTATAATTGTAATTTAGACGACCATCAGCTGTAACTTGGTTCACGAAACAATTTTTTTGTCTTAACATGTAATCTCGAATATTACCAAAGCGGCAATATTCTACCAGTACCATTAACTCTGTGAAAACATATTTAAATTTTTCTTTATTTTAACATTTAGATTATGAATTACAATTTAAAAATGTACAATACTTTCGCTTATATTTCCAGTATACGCTCCAAGTAAATTTACTATATTAACATGTTGACCAATATGGATCATTATCTTCAATTCAGATATTAAGGCATTAACATTTGAAGATTCTGATCCTGGTTTTATCATTTTTACAGCAATAATAGAAGTGACATTTTTTTCAATAATGTCAATTGCCTCAGCTTTATAAACCACGCCAAATGCTCCTGAGCCAAGTTGAATACCTATAATAATGAAATAGGTAAATAATTGTTATACTTATTCAGATGTGTATTTTTTTGTAAATAAAAACTTACCCAATTTTATTTTATTCTTAGGAAATTCAAATGATTTATCATAAGGAAGTAAATTTGCTTGTTCTTCAATTCCCAACTCTGGATTAAAGCTGTGGAGAGCACCCTTTCTAAATGCATCTAATTTCTATAGTAATATGTTTTATCAGATACAATATATTGAACAGAATAATTAGTATTTAAAATTATTACCCGTTTATTTTTTACAAAGTTTTCTAAACTGAATATGATGTACAATAAAAGTACCAAACTAATAAAAAAAACCAAATATAAAATGTACTGCATTTTATTATCAACTTGTTTAGAACTATTGATTATTGATGTAGAATTTCCTAAATAATAACAATTTTCATGAAATCAAAGTCATATGTATAATAATTAAGTTTCAGTGTAAAATTAAAATTTACTATAAACGAATCTGAAAAAAAAAACATACTTGCAGTTAGGTGTGCCAATTCAATTACTTTGGAACTATTTCCCATTCTATTAAGAGCAATACATTTATAGGAGCCAAAATCATCCACTGAAATATTGCGTATATGAAGTGTTTGATTTTTATTCTCAATCATTATTTTGGTGTTGTTTTGGTTTGTTTGCAATTGTAGGTTATTCTGAATTTAAAAATAGAACCTATTATTACTCTAGAAAATCGATTATAATAAGTAAAATATTATTGCATACATGAAACCATGTTATAGTTGGCTCCGGCAAACCACGGAATTTACATTTTAATGTAACAGAGTCAGTTAAATTGACATACGTTGCATTGGAGTATTCATAAAGCCTTGGTATGTACGGCTCTTGATTAACAAAAACAATTATTGTTATATAATACAAAAGTAGAAAATAATGTTTTATCTTAGACAAACTTACTTCTGACCATCAGTGGGTATGATATTTTCACAATATTTGATTGGAATTTTTTGGAAACCTTACAAATATATTCACCATTAAACAAATGACTAATATTAGATATCGTCATATATGAGTAATATGAATAGATTGTTGAGATATTAGATTCTATATTATATTTTTGGTCTGTAACAAAGGTATAATTAAATATTTATAATTTTTTTATGCAAATAATACATTTTAATTTTTTAAGTAATTTGTCTGTTTTGGAATCGGTGTTCAATCAAGTCAATAAAACAATATCAGTGTATTCAAATTCTGAATAAATGTAAAACTAATACATAGTACAAAATTCTTTCTTACTAAGAGAATCGATTTTGAATGAATGTGTATGATTTAATGGTTGATAAAACCAACTAATATTATTGAAGTAATTATACTTGTCAACACCACACTTAATGGTTACAGTATCTCCGATCAAAATAATTGGTGGTCCATTAATAGCCATACCATTAAAGTTATTGACTAAATCTATAACAACAAGAATTTTTTTTTCATCAAAAACCTTTTTATAACTTTTAATGTATAATTTTCATTGATCACTCATAGATTAATTAATTAATTAATGTATAAGTATTATGATTTATAACAACAAAATTAAAAAAACGGGTGAGCCTCGCTTTGCTGTACAGTTGGGGGTGGAGTGTATCTCGTTTATAGGATAGGTCATTATTACAATGGATTTGTTAAATTTGAATGCAATGATAGATATCATTGTATGCGAATAACGATTCTGAACGGAGTTAATATGTTTGTCTAAAATGTGTATATAATAATATAGTATTTTATATTTAAATCGAATTATAATGCAATTTCGTAAAAATTTAAATTTAAAACAGTCATAAAATTTTTTCCTTTTGGTCCGGTAGAAATTTTTTTATATATTTTTGAAGATTAGCTTATGGAAAAACTAGTGTCAAAATTTTGAACCTTAAGTATAAACAGAAAAAATTTTATGAATTTTTATCTACAAAATAACTTGCAAATTATAGTGATTTTGACACATTTTATACAAATTTGAGCTTTATGAGCTTATAAAAAAAATTTGAGTAAAACGATCACCGTTATTTTCTATTGAAGGTAAGTTAAGCTTATTATAAACATTGTATTAAATTTTCGAAAGTTTTTGGCCAGTAAATTAAATTTTATAGGTGTTTAAAAAAAAAAATACATACAAAAATCGAAAATTTAAATTGTCTATAAATAAGTCAAAATATGTCAAAATACTTTGAAAACTTAACCATGTATAGAGAAAACCAATATAAAGGTTTTGTGAAAATTTCAAGTTGTTGCGGTTTTTTGTTTTCGAGTTAGAGCATTTTAAAAAAATGTAGTTTGTAAAAACGTGATTTTGCATAAAATTTCCCGTTTTTTCGTAATTTTTTTATCGTTTTTTTCGATTTTTTAAAAAAGTATTGAAAAAGTTGGATTTTTGACTCGCCCAAGTACCATCTACATTCACTTTCCTAACAGAAAAGTTGCTGTTTAAGAAAATCGAAGCATTTTTACTACCAAAAATCGTGTCCAAAAATATATGGTAAGTACTTAATATTTTCTATTTGGATTAAATCCAAATTTTAGTTTTAATAAAAAGTTCACCTTATTTAAGGTTAAAACGTTACATGTAAACATTAAAAGTGTATACATAATATAATATATAAGAAAATTTACCAGTTAACAAAAATGTAGACACATAACTAGAAGATCCAAAATCATTTGAAGCATTGCACAAAAGTTTTCCTGGTTTTGTAGCAATAAAATTTAAAATCGATACAACTTTTGCTTCATTTAATATTTGATCACTGTGCATATTTTTCTATAAATTTAAAAATTATTTTGTACTTTATATAATTATACTTATAATTTCTTATTTCATTAAATTAATTTACTGATAAAGTTACGAAATTGGACGTGGTTTCACAGTTTGATGTATTTTCACAATCCTTGAAAGCCCAACTAACCTCAGGCAAAGGATAACCATTCACATAACACTCAATATTATGTTTTTTGTTTACTTCATAAAATACATTTTTATTTTTGATACTATTTTTGAATTCTGGTTTGCCTAAAAATATTTAAATAAAATATAAAATTATTTCGCGTACAAATAAAATAGTACTAAAACGTTTGAATATTTATATTCTACTTTGAACTAATAGGGACACAGCTTTTTTCTTGTAGTTATTTTTACTATAAATTGCACTCATTTCGTATACACCAGAATCCCACATCTGCAAGTCCCTGATGACTAATGTAGAGGAGCTGTTGTTAGGACCATTTTCTGTATGAACTCTTAATAAATTATTGTATTCTATAATTGAACCATTTGGATATTTCCTATGAACGCAAAATGAATTTCATAAAATTATACTCTTAATATCTCCAATATTTAATGTAATTCAGTTGTTATACTTTGTTGTATTTACCATTCAAGTTTTGTATCGTTGGGTGATACGTTAACTTTCCACTCTATTTTATTGAAACCCGCCTCGCGTATTATACTGTACTGACCATCTTGAACTGTTACATTTATATCAGTGTTTTCAGGAGTAATGCCTGGAAATAAAAATATAATTATACAACAATATATATGTATCTATAATAAATAATATTAGAATATCGTTCAAGCTTACGGAATATATTAAGTGTGTAAGTCTCTCGTTTCGTATGTCCAGAAGGTGCTAATACTTCACAAATATACTCTCCTTCATCTTCTAAAGTAATATTTCGAATTTCCAAATTTTGCTTAATATTATTTGTACCAGAGGTTTTTTGTAGAAAAAAATTTCCGTCTCCATTCTTATTATCGACAATTATAAAAATTATGTGCCTTTAAATAGTATTCAAATTATATCAACAAATAGCAAACCTGTAGTTTCTTTTTATTAGGAAAAATTATCCAATTCAATGTGAAAATTTTACCATCCACGTCTACGGAACAAGAGACACTTATATTGCTATTTTTAAAAACAGTTATTGGATTGCTTTGAATAACGGTGTACGCTTTTTTAATTCCATGAGCTAAACATAGAAATAAGCATTATACATAAACAATTAATTATCTATTAAATATATAATGAATATACATATGACGAGACAAGATATGTATTTACATTACAGATACATTCAAATCACTAAATAATCCAATTTTTTGGTAATTATGTCAGTGATTCTAGACAGTTGTTTACAACGTACGCATTTTATACTGTTCGTAGTAATTATAATTTTTTTCCCCCTAGCCACTCTTAACACAAACAGAAAAGGGTTTGGAATTAAAAAAAAAACCAGATAACCAAGATGAACATTTTCTATTATCACACCAAATCTATTTTGAACCACTTAATTCTTAAATGTAAAATGTTGGTACCTATGTAATTATAATTTCTGAGTTACTACAACAGAGATAAAGTGTATTGCTGACTTCCATTATACCTGAAATGCGATTAGTAGTTAGAACAGAAAAAAATCACTCATGTCATAGTACTCTTTGAACTTAGCCGCACTATATTTAATTATTTAGTTTAATAAAAAAAAAATCATAAGATCGTTAAATTACGATAATTACTTATAAAAATATTATTCAAGTATATTAAAATTTCATTTATAAACACAGTCAAAATGATCAGGACTAATATAAATCAGCAACTTTAAATTTTTTTAAAAATATTTTGTAAATATAATTTTTTGTACCCACGCATCTCTAAACTAAATAGTACGTACTGAACAATACAAACTTACAGTTAACATCAACAGTAAATGTTTGTGATCCATTATTGATGTTATATCTGTCTGCCATACAATGGTAACTTCCAGCAATTTGAATTGAAGGTAATATAAATATATAACCTATTTTCGGATCATATTTAAATCCTGATGTCACCTGAAAATGATAAATTTATTTTAATACATCTATTAAGAGGAACAATTTTAAAGCTTTATAACATAAAAAAAAAAATTATTTATATTATTTAAAAAATGTCGATTAAGTCACTCAGTAATGCTACTCTATTTTTATTCAATTAAAATTTCTTAAGGTTTAGGTATTTAAAATAATTTTCAAACCATAATTTACATATTGAATTTTTTGTACATATATATAAATTTGAATGATCTCTCAATAATTAATTTGAAAAGAATAAATAAAAAAACGGATGGGCCTCGCTTTGCTGTACAGTTGGGGTGGAGTGCACCACGTTTATAGGATAGATCATGATTACAATGGTTTGCTAAATTTGAATGCAATAATAGATATCATTGTATACGAATAACGATTCTGAACGGAGTTAATATGTTTGTCTAAAATGGATATATAATAATGTAGTATTTTATATTTAAATTGAAATATAATGTAATAGTATACAATTTCGTAAAAATTTAAATTTCAAACAGTCATAAATTTTTTTTCCTTTAAGTTCGGTAGAACTTTTTTTTATAGATTTATGAAGTGTAGCTTATGGATAACCTAGTGTTAAAATTTTGAACCTTAGTTATAGACAGGAAAAATTTTATGAATTTTCAACTACAAAATAACTTGCAAATTATTGCGATTTTAACATATTTAATACAAATTTTAAATTTATGGGCTTTTAAAAAAAGTTTGAGTGAAACAATCTCCGATATTTTTTAGTTACAATTAGTATAACTTATAATAAATCTTGTATTAAATTTTCAAGAGTTTTCGGCCAGCCATTTAAATGTCATAGATGTTTAAAAAAAATCTTTTTACAAAAATTAAAAATTTAAATTGTCCATAAATAAGTCAAAATATGTCAAAATACTTTGAAAACATAACCCTGTATATAGAATGTCAATATAAAGATTTGGTGAAAATTTCAAGTTGTTGTGGTTTTTTGTTTTTGCGTTAGAGCATTTAAAAAAAATGTATTTTGTAAAAACGTGGTTTTTCGTAAAATTTCCCGTTTTCTCATAATTTTTTTATTGTTATTTTCGATTTTTTTTAAAAGTATTAAAAAAGTTGGATTTTTGACAAGCCCAAGTACTATCTACAATCACTTTCCTTTCAGAAAAGTTGTTATTTAAGCAAATTGAAGCATTTTTACTGCCAAAAAAGGTGTCGTCAGACACAAAAAAAAAAACACACATCATTGTAAAATCAATAGATTCTATCACTCCGTTCAGAATCTAAAACTTTTTATATTTGCCTATTTGTAAATAATTAGATAAGTAATCTATAAAACTTGAAATCATGGTTATAATTTTTCAATTATAATTTCTAAATGAAAAATTAAACCAATATCCATAACTTTTTAGTAAACTTAGACATTTAAAAATGGACAAAAGGTTCAACTTGGCATTAGAATAAAACAATAAGATTTATGAGAACAGATTATTAAATGAATAAGCATTTTATTTTAAATCATTTTTATAAATCACCCTATGTGATAAAAATTTTTCTAATATTTTAAATAAATTACATAAATTTCAATAAAATTCAACATATTTTTGGTTTTCTTAAATTATTTTTTTCTATTGTTTTCAATATGTACGAAAACAATTATTGAAACATTTTAATTATACTCACTAAAATATTATTTTTTTTTAATGTCATGTTTATTTCTGGTGATGTAGGACGACAAGGTATAATAATATCACCAAATTCATCTCGAGTCACCTTAGAAGAAGTGACATTCAGTAGTAATTGTGTGGCACCTATATTTTTAATATGAATTATGTATCATTAATCAAAGTAAAATAATTAGTAAATGATGTACCTAGCAATGAAGTCTAGGCATCTACTAGTTTAAAAAATAATGAATTGATAATAATCTAGACTGATCACTGATAGACGTCAAGTATACTCAAAAGGGCTTAATTGTATTATTATATATTACACAAAATACTTACTACGCTCAAATAAATAAATTTTTTCAGAAATAATTGTATCTACTGGCTGATTTACGAACGATGGAATGCAGCTATAATATCCAACATATTCAGGAATTGTTCCAGTAAGTATTAAATGAGATACAAACTTTTGATTATTTACAGCATATGTTGGTCCTGTTTGAATTGAAGAATTCTGTACAAAAACCATAACTTATTTATTATTTGAATAAATAAGAAATTATTCTTTACAATATTAAAAATATCCATAATTTTATTCACAGAAAAAACAATCATTACAAAACTGATACATACAGTTATAAAGTATGTAAAATACGATATTTATAACACATCTTTTTTAATAATAATCCCATGAAGGTTTCTTACTCCGTTCGTTGTTGTATTCGTAATGTTCCATTTTACAGATAAAGTTCCTTGACATTTTATGACGTAATTAGCTCCCGATGTAAGGGTAAGTTCAGGAACATTAGGTATTATTTTCAATTCTAAAGAAAATTAAAAAAAGTTTAATAAATCGAAAAAATGACTAAAAATGTAGTTACACTATTTTTAAAATTATATATTAATAAATTTTATTTTATTTTAAAAAATTTGCTTATTTTTGGATGTTTTTCACATTTTCTTTAGTTTTTATTTTTGTTTTTCTATTCTAGTAGGCATTGAAATACTCACCCAAAAACCAATAATGATATTTAGGTACTCACTGTTTGCAAAAACAGCATTCGGGAAAGCCACGCACAATATGTAGATGAAGAAATTCATTATCTTTGCCATTTTTATATGTGTGTTTTCACTGCTCTAATTATTTGGCTTTTTTGTGTAACTTGATAGAACGGAACGCTGTAGCCTGTAAGCAAATCGAGCTGATAAATAATAGTATACTGCTCCCTTTATAGTAGACCATTGGCCGTTAACTGTTAGTCAGTTTTCGAACGCGTTATGAATATATTTTGTGTTGGAGCTAAAATGCCACGTACTCTTACCGTAAAATTGGCTAGTAATATTTCTTAAGAAAAAATAAAAAATAAATAATGAAAACTGTTTATTTTAAGAATATTGCATCGATAATTGATTTTTTATTCAAATTAAGCAAAAATATAAATTTTCAGTTTCGTGTGATATAGTGTTTATCATGCGGTATACTAGAAACTAATGACTAGTTAATGCCATTCTAAACCTATGTAAATTTTCTATTTACTTGTTATAATGACAGATAGATAAATAAAAATACGGAAAAAAGTTTAATATTAGTCAATTTCCGACCACAATTTTATGACGAATATTAATATGACTGTCCCATCGTTGTCATCTTCAAATTCACTGTTTTCAAATTAAGATAATGTATATTGTATATGATTTAACTTATTTGCAATTGGTTATATTAAATCCGTTGTGCAATAGTTAACTCATACAAAAAAAAAAAAAATTAAAAATGTAGATATATAAAAATATACGAATTTCAATGCATTTCTTGTTTCACTTACGACCAATTGAAATTAATTTTACACAATATTATTCGGTTTTTAAAAAATTTGCAAATTTTCGAATGTTTTTCCACATATTTTTCCAATAACATTATCGGGCTTCTGACCATGGTTTTTTCAATCTTGTTTTTCGAGGTAGAAAAGTTCTTGCAAATGTACAGAATTTGGTTTCTTTTCCAATTGCATATTTAGCTCATTTCATATTCCAATTTTTTTAATACTTTTAAATTATATTTCTGTCTTTATTTATATATTTATATATTTTTCAATTTAACCTTTTTTTTATTTTTTATTCCTAATGATAGCTATGTGTATTGTACTTTTATATAGTTTTACAATTTGTGAAAATATAATCAATGTTCACAAATTGTTTTTATCTGAGATTATTTATTACAGTTATATTATTTTTAGTTAACTATAAGTCGTTAATAATAATATAACTTTTTATGATATATTTACAAATGTATCACATTCGGCTTGTTCTTACATTTATTTTTTTGTTTTTATTTTTGTTCATATATGTTCAGGTGGTCTTGTTTTTAAATTCTTAATAGTTTTTCAAGTACCTAATAATAAAATATTACCTAAAAATTGGAAATTCTTGACTGAATCGAACTTATTCTCGCTGTTACTCATAAACTGATCTCCTCTATGGAAATTCCTCACTAATTTTAAAAGTAGGAACCTCTCCTAAGCTCCTACATCGTGTCACCACTGTTCATGTTATGTTTCAAACCATCACTATCATTATTACATTATGTGCTTGATTGTTCCGTTGTATTTTCATTATTAAAATAAAGTTTTTTAGGGGAATAACCTTAAACAATTATAATCGTAAATACTTGAATCTAATATTTTGATTTTTTTTTTGACATATTGTAACATTACTTTTGAACATTCGCGACAGCGTTATCATTCACGTTTAACATAGTCACTTGTTCCTTTTCCGCGATAATTTCGGTTCAATGCAGCAAATGCCAGAAATCATTATCCGTAATCACAAATCTCAAAACGACAATAAGTGTAAATTTACCAATGATGCTGACGTGGTTGCCGATTAGGTTGGATTACAGATGTGATAAACTTATATTATATTATTACTATTCTGAATTTCTGATGCCAATAGGATGGGGGTCTAGACTCTATATGAATATATCATCAAACGGACATTTAGATCACAATATGTGGTTGACATTTTAAGCATCAGTTATTGTTTCTATCGTAGAAAACCTGTTTTTATCAAGTTGAATGAAAATGATTACAGTGGTAGCTGGTGGCTGCCTCCAAGTAAACGTTACCAATATGAACATTAGGATATATATATATATATATATATATATATTCATTATTGACTGGATAGTTTATTCAACCTAATTTATTAATTTATTGTTTCAGATTGTATATATTATTATAAATAACACAATTTTCAAAATATAAAAATCATATTTTTAACCTAGCAAATACGTTTATTGATTTTTAAGAAACAATAAGTTATTTATTTACAACATCATAAAAGGCTTACATTTTTGGCAATAAAAACTTGTATGTGAATATCAATACATCAAAATATTGTTTTATTATACTTCATAAATATTATTTCCAGTGTTGGATGATTCTTAGAATAATAACTCTAATGGGATAAATATTTTCCATAATATTTCTTATTGTTGATATTTTTTCATCAATTCAATGTCTTTTGGAAAACCAATGATATTTACATAGAATATTTTGTTAATCAGCGATTGCAAGTTATCGGGTAATAGTCTGAAAAATAATGTTATCATACAATTTTAATGTTTAACAGATGATTTATCAAATCAAATGCAACTATTTCTAGTTAGGTAATCATACCTAATTAAAGCAACGGAAAACATGAAATGGTTGGGCACTGAAAAAATTCGAAGATTTTCTAGTATACCGTTCATGACAATTTCTCCAACAAGAGATGTAGGCATTTCTGGTAATCTAAAAATTAATATTTTCCTATAAAATATAATTGTGTTTATAATATAGTGAATATCAATGCATACCTTAGTTCTAAATGTTTCGAAATATCTGGATTAGTTTCAATGAAGTACGGACACACCGTCGTAGACACTACGGCAGATTTCAATGTTCTCAATTCGTTATGCAAACTCTCCATCATACCTGTGGGTGAAAAATTTGGTAATTGCAAATAAATACAAATACACTTTATAATCTGATATCATTTATATTTTTTTCCCTATTTTTAGATTCTGAACGGAATCTATTGGTTTTACAATGATGTGGGTTTTTTTTGTGTCCGTCATCACGTTTTAGGGCAGTAAAATGCTTCGATTTCCTTAAACAGCAACTTTTCTGAAAGGAAAGTGAATTTAGATGTTACTTGGAGAAGTTAAAAGTCAAATTTTTAAATATTTTTCAAAAATATTGAAAAAAAAAAAAACAGTAAAAAAATTACAAAATAACGGGAATTTTTTATTGATTAACGTATATTGTATAGAAAAATTAGCTGTATGTCATTGGGGACACGATAATTTTACTTCCATGCGGGTCAAATGAAAATTGGACTCATCCGTCATATCAACATTACATAATAACTGAATAGGTACATTAAATTACGATTGGAATTACTACGCATAAAAATATTACTTAATTATTTGCATGTGTTCATATATTATCTTATTGAATTATTAGATTAAAATACCAATGATTATTTATTTTATACCCGTGAGGCATGAATATTATATCATATACAAATTAATTATTCAAAACACTGCAATGGCTGCGTGAACGTTTTTCATTTATGAGATAAAAATATAATTTCACAGACCACCCATCCAATATTTTTTTGATAAATATTCGAAGTATAAAAATGATAATATTATGATATATTTTTAGAATCTAAACGGAGTGTCGAATATATTAATTTTACAAAAATATGTGTTATTTTTTTATTATTATTTATTTTTGTGTATGTTATCACGTTGCAGTAAAAATGCTTCAATTACCTTATAACACAACTTTTTTGAAAGAAAAGTCAATATAGATAGTAGTTGAACCAGGTAAAAGTTAAACATTTTCAATCTTTTTCAAAAGTGCCGGGAAAAACCATAAAAAAATTCCAGAAAAATGGGATTTTTTTAAATGCTTTAACTTAAAAACAAAAACTGCAAATACATGCAATTTTTACCAAAACTTAATAATAGCATTTTCCATACGTAGTTAAGTTTTCGAAGTATTTTGACTTTTATTGACCTATTTAACTTTCGAACGCCGTAGGTGTTCGTACTCACCCACCCCGTGTCTAACAGAACCTTTGTCATACCACCACTGAAATACTCTATGGTGCACTCATATGAAAATACGACATATGTATTAATTATTAACGATTGTAATTGTAAAGTTACCTATAAAAGTACAAAATACTATTTATTTAATTAATCGCTAAAATTTAAAATTATGAGCACTGAGCAGTATCTGCTAATGCTTCATAGTCTGGAAAATTTCGTAAATTACCGACTATATTATACTATTCTTATTGAAGAATCGTTACATTTGTTTTTTTTTCATAATACCTATATGGTAAGTAAATGTTCTTTTAACGAAATCTCTTTTTGACGCATTGATAAATTTCCAAATGATAGGTATTGTTTAACTTATCAGTGTCAAAACTGAATGATTCCACCCCTCTATATTGTTGTTGATACTAGGAGATCATCTTGAAAAATAAAGACGACTATAACAATTCCAGACTTCATTTGAAAACAATGGAGCGTCTATCTCTACTATACAAAATTCTGATCTACCTCTGTACTTTAAAAATAAGCTATTAGCTATTATGGGTGTTAAAGTTTTTACATTTTAAAAACGATAATGTTTTAAATGAATTCAAATAAATTTTCTCTGATGGCCCAAAAGCAAGAGTTCCTAATACTGATAATGTTATATTTTAATGTGAATTCGATAGCCTCAACATGTTTGTTAAAAATCCATTAATTTGGGTTTATCTCCAAATTACCCGACTAAAGTGAAAAAAGCAACTGTGTATTTTTGTGTTAGAAAATTCGATTGAAATAGCGTTCGTCACTGCTCTTCCGAAGGTAAAGTAGATAAATAAAAATAATAAAATGCAATGAAAAGCCATATGGTCCAGACTCTAGATAACGCTACATCAGATAATTCACTTATTTACCATTTGTCGCCCATTTAGTGGCCGTGTAGGTCGATAAACCAGATAACCCACTCATCGATGACATAGAGGATATAGCAACAATTTGTCCTCGGTTTCTCTCTAGCATCGAAGGCAAAATTTCCCTGTTCATCTGAATGTGAAAAAAAAAACAGCAACATTTTGAAAAATGAATTTCAATACAATTTTCCTTTTAACATTACGCAATTTTCTAATAGAAAACGCGATTGGTTCACAGTGCAACGTGCACAATATTTATAGATGCTGTTTATTACTATTACATCACAGTAATCAGAACATGCTCACCCAAATTTGACCTAGAAGATTAACGTCGATCAGATCCTGTATGAGCTGATCCGATTCAGGATTAACGTACATATGAGCTAACACGATTCCCGCATTATTGACTAATATATCCACAGGACCGAACTGTTTCTTGACCGCTGCGTGCATTGCTTTGATCTGTTGACGATTGGTCACATCGACTTGGCAACTCATAGCCGTCCCGCCATGATGAATGATCGCGTTAGCGATATCTGCGCACCCTTCTCCGTCGACGTCAACGCAAACTACTTTGGCACCCAACATGTGGAACTTCGTACAAAGCTCTCGACCCAAACCTCGAGCTGCTCCGGTAATCTAAATTAGTTATATTTTAAAATGTGTTATGTGTTTCACCAGTATTATAATGCGTGTTATAATTTGCTTGTTACAATAAAAAATAAATAAATAAAACACGTATGTATATTTGAATACGAAAAATAAAGATAATCATCGAAAGTAAAGTACAGAATTGGTTTACTGACTTGATTTGAAAGCAATAAATAAATCATCATGAAAAACTCACTATATATATATATATGGATACGAGTATGTAAAATACGTAAGGTTCTAACTCAACTAAATTGTATATAAATTATAAACATTCCAATTACTAAAAATATTACAATCGTTTCTTTATCCATATATTCATATACTTAATACATTACGGCTCAAGTATTTTGGATACGTACAGAATTAAAACATGATAGTGTAATCACGGTTATCTAATATAAAAATTTCAAACCCAAATGTAGGAATTTAATTATTAGGGGTATGTAATCAAAATAAATGTTATGTGTAAGTATATAATAACTGTCAAAAAAACACAATTCGATCACATTTTCAATAATTCAATAATACTTATATTATTATACTGTAAAAAACTATCTTAAAAGTTATATAAAAGTTTTGAAATACAACTAGAATTTTATTTGGATTACGAAGCTTGTATATAAATTTAGGTTTCAAAAGTTAAAACTACAATTTGTATAATAATTATAAGTATAATAGTATATTTTATATCAGTAGATACGAGGAAAATAAATGTTTTTGAAATTTAGTATGCGATCTGAATAACAAATCAGTGCATAATATATTTAATTTATATAATATAATAATAAGATAAATTATCATTGAAAATATGAAATCGACACGATCCCACATTGGTGACCTGGAGGTATTATATAAATTGTTAGTGAAAAAAATACCACCTGGAATCGTGTCGAAATCATTGTGATTCTGATTTTCTATATTGTATAATTTATAGGTAACTTCAATGTAAATATAATTAGTTAAACAAAATTGTGTTATTTACCTTGTTTAAAAAAAAATAATGTAAGGGCAGTTTCATTTATAAGTTTTAAAATTATTGATTATAGATTTGGGTTTAAATCGATTGATACTTAAGTCTGTTCAAAACTACTGGATGAAATAATAAAGTTCCTGGATCATTAATATAATTATCAATAATTGTAAGGATTAATCGATATAATCAAATTAATGTTAATACAAAAATACGAATTATTATAAAAACAAAATACTTTTCACAGAGTAGTTTTTATAGAATATATAAAGAACATAGTAAAATATAATATCTTAATAAAATCTTTATGTATAATCTTAATAGGTACTTTTACTACTCACCAAAATAACTTGTCCTCTTACGTTTTTTTGTGGAGATTTAAAAAGTAATTTGATTACAGCCCAAGAAATAGCTGGTATTATTAATAAAATGCACATTAATATTTCAAATATTAATCTCAACGGGTTAGCTGGTATTTGTTTGTATTTGCGTTTGAGAATGGTTTTATTTCTAACAGTCATATTCATGTATTTTTAGATAAACTGTATACTATGTGTAAAATGTACAATCGATTGAAACGTAGGTTTTGAAATGAACTATAGCGACCGAAACCGAATGAAATATAACCGTACAACAGTTAAAGTGCGTTTATGTTATTCAATGACAAATGTGTATAAAAATTCCTTGGTATTCATAATTAATGTTTATGTCATAATGCGCAAGGCAATGAAATACAAATTAATTTTATAGTTAATATAAATAAATTGGATCGAAGGTTAAAATAAAGCGAGATAATATAATAATACACATCGAAATAAAACAATTTACGTATATATTTGATGTTATTCTAATAATTTATAATAATGCTATGTTAGTTAACTTAACTATTTAGGTATTTAGGGGGCCAAGGGGCTAGCAGGGTTCCCACTTGGTACCTGTATTTTATAATTCAAATATGAATAAGGCTATGTAATATGTACCGTACCTACAATGCATTTAAATGTATAAATTTGATATTTTATCCCCTCCCCTTGGGAGATCTCCGACGATGTCACAATCTGTTGTAGTGCATTTTAACGTCTGACCTCGTTAAATATATGTATACCTATGATGTTGGAATAACTAATAAAAATGGAACGTTGGAAGACTACACAAATTTTAATAAGTCACTTGTATAAATCAATCATAAAACAAGTATAATATAATATACCTGAATGTTTAATATTGTTAGTTGACAGTGTTACAGCTAGGTACATTATTTGTCCAATGGTTAAGTTTGGTTAGTATTATTGTCCAATACTACGATTAAAATACTGTTGTATGTAAAACAAAAATAATAATAAAAATAAATCATTGTAATATCAGATATAAACCTAAAAGTGTTGCAATTTATTTTCACGCTTTATTTATAAGTATCAGAAATTTGAGAAATCAACATATTATATACTTACTTAAGTATATAATATAAAATGTATTATAAACAGGCATATAGAGTATAGTTTCTATTTTATTGGTCTAATTTCATTGTTTTTTTTTTAAATATGTTTTCAAACAAATGTCATATTATTATTGTGGAAAACGTATATACCAAAACAATATTATTTTGTTTCTTATACTACTAAGTTTATAATCATCAGTAACCAGCTATTAATACATAATTACAATTATTTGACATCAACAGCGTAGAAACATATTTTATTATTATGTATTATAATATTTTGATTATTACTACTGTTATTGTTATTTAATAGTCATTTTGGAGTGAATTAATATTATAACTAAGTCATATTTTGTTCACATGATTTTGTTAATTTTTTTTTATTTCTATATTATTTTAACTAAATAAAATCACAGAACAAAACAAATATTTTTAACAAGCAACTATTTAAATTATAACTTATCTATTTAATCATGTACATATGTAAATAAGTTTACAATGTTAAATAAAAATTTTTTTTTATAGGTTCATCATCTATACGTTATAACAGTTTAAACATTATTTAAATTAAAATAAATAAATACTCATAAAAATAGGTTCATTCAACTATTATCTAAAATATACTATAATATCTACAATAATGTTGAAATTGTTTGTACTTTTATGAAAAAAGTATGTGTACAAGAGTACTTATTTATACTTTATTACAAATAAAAATGTATAACCATTTAAAATACTCGACTGAGACATTAAATATATATCATCTATGAATATTCTAAAATTTTACTTTAATAATATTAATGTAAATTAACAGTCATATTTTGATTTTCGTGTTATGTTTTAATTGTATAACAACTATAATAATATAATAATAATAGTTTTTTAATTATTTAAGTTATATATAAATAATAAATGTATAATATTTTTTCCATCGAAAATTACCGAACAGCGTAAACGAAATATTATAATGTAATTACGGTTTTATGATTCGTCACCAATCACACGATTAGCGACTTATAATCTATGTTATGACACGACATTGCGTTTAAAATAATTCCATACCAGTTTGTATTATTCAAATATAATAATGTGTACATTTATACTACTCTGGGCGGGGCAACGTCTAACGATACCGAAGGCAATGGTTTGCGGTCGCCTACCTTACGCATAATCGAAGAGCCATTCGACAAAACGGTGGTCTTCGGAGTTCCTGATTTTATCACGGTTTTCACGGAGACGACGCTCTTCGCGGTTGATACCGACGACGCTGTTGGGTTCTCCATCGTTTTCACCGCGACCATTTCGGTCAGTTTCGGCGCCGACCTGGACATGACGGTTTCGCCAGCAGCCGAAGTCTTCTTGTCCCCCCCGTGCAACACCTCCATCGGTCTCGTGCTGGCCGTGACCCCGGACCGGTCGTCAACTGCCGGTTTCACCATCGTCTTCATGACAATCATTTCGATGGGCTCCCTGGAGTCCATGACGATAACACGGTCCGACGGCGACGCGCCCTTCTGCGTCATCACCGCAGCACCGTCCTTGACATCCGAGCCCGAGGCGACAGGCTTCTGTACCTTTTGTAAGGCCTCCGTGAACGTTGGCTTCTCCACGGTTTTCATGACGACCATTTCAACGGGTTCGGCATTACCGTCGTTCGCTTCTGTGACCCCGCTCTTCCGGTCCGCTGGTGTCTCGTTTTCCGCACCCGCGGTTTTCGTCGTTTCTACCTGCAATTTTCCTGGATTTCCGACAACGTTAGTTTTCTCACCAGCGGTCATGACGTTTTCGTCTTTGACTTTCACCGCAACCGTTGCCGTTTTCTCATCGATTTTTTCTGACAACGACGACGACACAAACGAGGGCTGCGGTTTTTCTTCCACATCCGTCGCGGCCGTTTCGACCATCGGCTTGACGTCCGCCTTTACGCCGTCCGAATCGTCTGGGGCGTCCGAAGCTGCTGCAGATTTTTCCACCGCCATTTCCGGTTGCGAGCGACCGGTCACGGTTTCCTGCAGGACCGCGGCTTTTTCCGCGACCTTCACGACCGTCGGGTCGGCTACCACGACCGCGTGGTTGGCTTCAGCCACAAAGGGTACGTTCGCCGCAGGTGTCACGGAAAAGATGAGATCGCCGCTGGTACTCACGGTTCCCTGTTCGCCGGCCCGGTCTTTCATGTCAGTCTCGGCGACCACGTGGTCCATCTTATCTCCGGCCGAAACCACCGTCGCCGCTGGCTCCACTTGTTCGTTGTAGTATCCATGAGAATCTTCTTCATGTCCCTGGACCGCAATCTCCTCATGTCCCAAAGCAACTTCCTCTTGTCCCTGAACATCTTCTTCGTGTCCCTGTACATCTTCTTCATGTCCCTGAACAACTTCTTCGTATCCTTGGGACGTGCTGGCAAGGGACGACGACGGTACTTCGCTGTATGGCACTTCCGGTCCCTCCGTAGTGGTGGTAGTGGTGGTGGTAGTGGTGGTATAGGGCGCAGTAGTGGTCGTGCTGCAGTTCTTTTGCTTCTTCCTCGAATGTCCGCCACCGTTGCGCCGTCCGAATATCTTGTACACCTTGTTGGCGAAAGCGTTCCTCTGGGCGAACTCGGTGCCGGCGGGCAACAGCACCACGGCCACGTCGTCCAGGTCCACTTGCAGGTTGAAGTCTCCGTGCTGGCGCTGGTCATACGTGACCGTGGGGGCTGCCTCCAAAACTCCGGAGCCCCAGAGGACCACGGTGAAAACGCAAACGATTCGCGACGCGATCATTGTACGATTTTTCCCGCGAGTGTGTGCTGCCGCTACTGCGAGTACAATATTGTTACCTCTATATGCGTGATTATGGTCCGCTCTACACAACTGCA
Source organism: Chaitophorus viminalis (assembly GCA_025469195.1). Lineage (NCBI taxonomy): Eukaryota > Metazoa > Arthropoda > Insecta > Hemiptera > Aphididae > Chaitophorus > Chaitophorus viminalis. The sequence goes on from JAIPRK010000186.1 coordinate 26,534, forward strand.
GTAACAACACTATACTATATGTGCACTGCGCGCAGTGACTTCGGTCGTGTGTTTTGCCGAGGCATGCACGCGCGTAACGACCGCAGCCGGATAGGACGCAAACTGGAAATCGTATTATACTGGTTTTGGAAAAATAATATAAAACGAAATAAAAAAACCCGTACCGCAGAACTTTAATTTCGCCCCCCGGTCGTGTTCGTGTGCGTCGTCGTGTACCGTTACGATAATAATGTTACATTGCATATATATAATGTATTACGCGAGTTGCACGAGCACTTGAACAGTTAATTATATACATACATGTACACAAGTCCCGACCGTCAGGTCACGTGTAAGCATAAACGTACACTTGATCCTATGTAGAATATAGTGTTTATAGCATTTTAACGGTCAACGAACTTATACTTGGCCGTGTGGTATTGACCTTTATGACGATCATCGCTTTGCCGAGAAAAACGAGTAGGTGACAAATATTATTATAAATACGAAACTTGTTTTTAAAAATCATTAACTCGTATAGGTTATATTATGTATTATGTTTATTATTATTATTTGTTTTTTAAGTGTTGGTATTTAATAATGTATGACGTATACCTATACAATATTCGACAGATGTACGCAGCAGTATCTATACGTTGTATCTTAAACATACACATATATATACTGTATAGTACATAATATACACTTGAGTACCGAAAAATAAGTGATGTGTGTTGATAAATCGTCTCAACATTTGTTTTTACAAATCGTTACTATAGTATATATAATTTTTTATGGTTAAATTAATCGTATTGTTTTCTTAATTTCTTCCGAGTGTAACACACTATTTTATAATACAATATTACGATAACGTAAATGTATTTAGCTGTTCAAAGTAAAATATTATATAAGTAGTTCTTATGATTTTGATCAATAATGGATTTTTAGATTCTAACCGGCGTGTCGATGTATAATAAGTGATGTAAAATAAGTTTTTGAAATAATTTAAACGCTTGAGGATTTTGTAGTACCAAACTACCAAATACCAATATATTATTAGTAAAAACGCTGTTAATACATATTCGACTTGTATAACCTATAATTTATTTTATTGAAGATACAAGTTCAACAAGTTACATTCATCAAGTGTCATCGTAAAATATCGACATTAAGTCATTATCCAAACATTTTGTTTTACTTTTTATTTTAAACGAGTATATAGCAAATATAGGTATGTGTATTAAATAATATTTAATCAGTTCTCATCTCCATGTAAATAGCAGAGGGTATGTCAAAAGATTGACACCAACTTATATTCTTGAAAATTTCAGTAAGATCCGTACCAATATTAAATCCAAATTAATTTCCCGTTGTTATTATCTGCCGCATGCAATAATATAATATTTTATTGGTGTGTATCATACTATCATTTATAGATATATACTCACCAATGCGTTATATCGTCTTGACATGAAGAAATTATGGATAATTTGTACAGAAACACATATTGTAGTATTTTGTAGCAAACCCACGAATCCGTTATGTTACTCGTATATGTTAATCGCTACTTCGTATTTTTTTCACTTTAACGGAGATAATACATGATGCGTGTATTTTTCATTTGGATTATCTTGCGTGAATTTCGCCGAATCGATTCGACTATCTCGTAAATGGTTGTCGGGATTTTATTTCACACGGTACCTACTCCGTAAAGTTCACGACCATAGTATTATTATTATAATCATTTTTATTTTTATTTTTTTGCACGTTCACGGTCATACCTTCTATTCGGCGGACTATTAATGGTTATAGGTACCGCCGACGCACGTTATGCACGCATCATTAGTCGACTGCGATGCGTGTGTGCGCAAAAAATATACTTAGAGTCGACTAACAACTACGTATATATATATATATATTTATATTATATTATTATGACGCGTTGCCGTTTGAGTGTTTGACTACATAAAGTTTTCAGCAATAAGTTGAAGGACACGCACGAAAAGCACGAAATCAAATAGTATCGATATTGTATCTATATTGTATTATTGCATGTAGATGAAGAAGCTCATTTTTCTAGCGTCTTTGATAATCATTAATATGTAATAAATGTAAATAAAAATACCTACAAAAACTGATATCGACTAGTACAGTTGGATTCAACACATTTTGCTACAGTTTATTTATCAGATAATTGTTCGTACATTGTATAGGTAAGCTTTAGTGTTTATAATTATACGGAATAACATGGCAATCGTCTTGCAATTTATTTTATACAAAATATGTAATAGTAGTATAGTAATCTGAAATATCATAGTAAACAGTATAGATATGTTAAGAACACTATTTAATATAATATAATATTTAATAATTTAATATAATTTTTACTGATTGAAGACTTTAACGCGGTCAACATATAATACGTATACACATTTATACTTAATTCGGTCTTAATCTGCAGGAATTCGTCATTATATTGATACGCTATTATAGTATACGTCAAATAGTATACTTGTTATGAAAGCGCAGGTACGAGAAAAATATTTTTAAAATAATTCCACGGCCCAGGTGATAGGAACAGTATTAGACAGTTTTTTTTTTTTACTAAAACGCATCGTGATGTTTATTTTCCACGTACGCGACGACGATAAGACGTAATTAATCAGTTTGAAAAAAAAAATAGTGCAGACCATGTACTCCATATAGTATTTGACCGAGTTTTATTTGTAAAAAGTGTACCTATATTATATACGGTAAAAACGTCGGAACGTGCGTCGTGGTGAACGGTGATGTTGTTATAGATACCATCGTATAGTGGTGCAGTTCAATGCGACGAGATCAGACGAAAGAACGAAAAAAAAAATGAAACCGAACAAAACAATATTTGCCGAACATCTCGCTATATATTATACGTTGATCTCGATCGGTTTCAGCGGCGACGGCGCACCGATGCGGATGAATCGTCAAAATAACGTCAAACCGTCTAGACAATCACGCGCGCGCTAGCACGTAGGTACATAGTATATAGGTGTAACTATAATAATAATCGTCCGAGTATTGTGCCACTAATATACAATATAATATGTGTTGCGTCCCGGTGCGTGTGACGGACGATTCGATAAACAATAATATATTACATACTTTTATATATATATATAGTTTACTATAGCACAAAGAAAATAGATCCTATAGATATATTATGTGAGATGTGACACGAATCGCGTCCGGGAAATAGTAAAATGTATTAATTTCTGCAATACGACCAATGAGATCGATTTGACGCCGCCGCCGTTGTCGTATATAGTCGTCCTCGTCTTGATGATAATGCAGATATATAAGCATAATATATTATTACGTATATAATATGTGTATATATTATTATTTCGTGTACCTAATCAATTTTCAGTTTTCATTATGTATAAGTATACGTATCGGTTTCAGAACACGAGTATTGTTATTTCGAAGCTCATAACGGCATTCCTCGTCACGAGTACTCTTAACTCAACACGGCGGTGGCGGCAGCGCAGAGGCTTCGATTGCAAACCTCGAACGAACAGCACAGTTTTCGCGTAGGTACATACTATTATACGGTCGATAAAATATTAAAAATCGTAATATTTACGGACTAAAATTATGTGATTAGATAAAACAACAAGCTTTTCCCTATGACCTATGCTATATATAGTCGTACAGTTAAAATTTTTTTTAATATTGTCCCATAACCACGAACTACCAAACCGATTTATAGATTATTCGTAATAATTGTCATTACAGTACACTTTTAAAAAACAATACCAATATTAGTAATAGTGTTTACAATTCTTTTTGAAGTACAAAAATGTATCATTGGTCTTCTCGAAAACTATAAAAAATAAAATTATGATTCAAAATGAGATAATCGAATTGAATGCGTACCTATCCATCTACATTTGTACATTTTTCGTAAAAATAGTATATCCATATTTTAACGGGTTTTATTTATTATTATTATTATTATTATTATTATTATTATTATTATTATTATTATTATATTTTACTTTTTAGGAAAAAATTACGTTCAAATCCAATCACTGTGATAGCAGCGCAAAAAAAGTACATACCTATTTTAACCATTTCAGTGGGTGGAGAATGGATAAAAAATGACCATTGTTCGAAATAGATATTGCAGTAATAATCAACTCACGTGAATACAACTCAAGACTGGCTATTTTTGCCCAACCAATTATAAATGTTTTTTCTCTAACTAGAATTCCTCACGTACGTTAGATAGACGATCGTGTGACGATTTTTTTACTCTCTATACTATTTCTGTATATAATAATACACTGATATTCCCAATTGACGGTCACGATTCCTCTGTGAAGATTAATAAATCGAAAAATACATTGTCGGTCAACGAGCACCGAGCACATACAGTTATAGAATAAAAAATCGACCACGTAAAGACGGATATGAATAGTGAATTCTTTTTGCCAGAATGTTCAATGATGCGTATGTGTACATGTTCGAAAATTACTAGCAAGCCTTAGTGTAGAAATAGCTTAGGTAGGTACATATAAAAATCTATGTAATTATAAGTTTATATTAAGTACAAATGATATACGTACCTATTCGTGTAGATTATTTGTGTTATTGATTATTAATTGTAACATATGAAACGTATCTGATAAAAAATATAAGATTTTGACCATTTTTTTGGTACCTAATTATTAGTTGAAAAAATGAAATAAAAATGATGTGTAGGTAGATTACATTATTAATCGATGAATTTTAAGGAATATTTTTTGTTAAGGAACATAATATATTTTATGAATCATTTTATCTGATTTAATGTTAATAAGAATAAAATAAAGTCCAAAAAATTTAAACATATAACAATAACATTAACATTAACTCTTATAGTTTATATAAATTATTTCTTGTTTTATAACTATATATGATATTGATTAATTAAATTCTCAAGTTTGATTTGTAATATAATCCCAAAAAAAGAAGAAATTAATGGATTACAAAGATTAGAGGAGTGTTGGTTAATAGTAAATACTTCGACCTTCGCACAGAATTTAATTTAAATACTGTAAGTTAATTACGAAACACATACACACGTACTGACGACTTGCAGCAAATGGAATTTTCGGCTAAGTCGATATCCACTGACATAAGCCGCTGACGACTTGCCACGAAGAACCTGGGTATTCAGTGCGCATTTACTGCGACGATTTGAAGCTCCTTGAGACTGTGAAAGACTGTAAAAGTAAAACCGTGTAAAGGTTTACCTGCATGTATTATATATAAGTATGATAAAGTGGTGGGATGGATGGTTCTTTAACCAAAGGTGGTCTCCTTTGAAAATTGACCGATTGAAAGAGACAATATAGTGTGCCATTATACAGGGTTCTTATTGTTTGAATTGTATTTTCTGTGCATAGGTCGAAGAAAGAATTATTCATGACTTTGGGAAACATAACATTATTAAATGATGAATATTATTACAATTTACAGTTAAAACTGCAAAATACATTATAGTTTTGTATTTACAAGAAAATTAGTATAGAAAAATAATATAATATAAAATATGTCTGTAATATTTTTAGATTCTGAGTAAAACGAGAAATATTTTTATTTCATTATATTTGTTAATATAGTAATATGTATCATACAGTGAAAGACAAATATTAGATTCTAGTGTCTTATCGGATCTTCCGATAATTACCATCAATCATTAAAATATTTTCCTTTTCAAACCTAAATGGGCAAAAATCGATAGTATTAATAATGTTCATAATTGATAATAATATTACACGGAAAAGAACAAATACATAGAGATATCAAAAAACCACTTAAAAGTTTGCATACCCGTAAGTGATATATTTAATTACAAATACGTAGCACCAAAATACAAGACATTTATTAAGTTTAGCATGTCACTTCAAAGTAAATTTTTCAAGTACGTCGGTAATTATTATTTATTCACTTGTGTCAATAATGATATTGGACTTCCGACTTTTTATAAGCTATATATAGAAAGAATTGTGTAGAAATTCGCCATTCAAATACAATATAATATGTATAATTACACATCACTGGGGGGCTCCGTTGTACACAAAACGAATCCTATCGTTTTTGCTACGCTTACACCGACCACCTCGGCGTAACACATCTCAAACTTGTGTCTTGATTATAAATGAACCGATTGATTAGTCTTCCATCCGCCATTCATACGCACTACGATGTATTCCACAAAGAGAAATAATATTAATTGTACAATAATGTCCGAGTTTTTGAACGGAACAAAATCACAGTTTGAAACGCATTGAAGCTGGCCCACATTTTCCAACAGCAAATACAGCTACTGATTTCAGTACGTGATATGAAAAACAAAAATAATTCTAAAGAGTATTTTGCCTCGTGTTTTGATCTGTTAAGTATAACATGATAATAATTACTAATACAAATAATGGTCTTGGAATCAATAACGTAACAGTAATATTTTAATAACTATAATCATATGTGATATAGTGATGGGCAATAAAGCAATATAAACTTTCCAACACGTATGATATTATATACTATTACGATTTAACAATGTTGACGAAATAGAAATTTATTTTATATTCATTTGGATACCCGACTACTGCGGAATAACAGGAAACGAAAAAGCCGACCAAGAATCTTCCAAGGTGGCTACCTATTCCGAGACCTTAATCCTCAACATTAACACATATGTAGACAAAAAGAAAAAATACGAAATGTCCTAAGACAAAAATGGCTAAACCAATGGAAAAAAACCACCAATCTAAACACAATAAAGAACAACATACATAAAAGACATTATGAATTGCCTCTAAATAGGACACACATTTACAACACAACCACCTCGTAAACGATCCACCAATATACAATTCGTGTGGAGTAGCCTACACAGTTAAATAACACATATAACAAAATGTCGAAAATGAATCCAGATAAACAATATTTACCAAAAGATCTAGGAAAAGCTCTATAAACCCGATCTTTAATCAAATATCAATATCACAAAATTATATCACTCAATCTGATTCAAACTTCTAAAATAAATATTATGTAAAAACTATAAATACCATGAATATAAAATAATGGCCATTGATGCCAAAGTTACTTTTGATCAATTAAAAAGATAAAACGATGAGAGTTTAACTTTGAATAAAAGCTAAAAACAATAGATATATATTTATTATATACCTACGTATTATACTCGTATTAGTATAATTAAAATGTTTAACACGGAGAGAAATTATGCTTATAGCGAATACCATGATGAATACGGTGTCCATTTAAAAATAGTTAACCGTTCATCGATTTAATCTTTTATAAAAAATCATTTTCTTGTAGGTACATATACATGTATAATAATAACATGATTTTATCTCACATCATATATATGTGAAAACCACGACGGGGTATCTGAGTGCGAAAGTCATTGACACGGTTTAAAACTATGTATTATTGGGAGTAAAGAAAGAGAGGATGTGCGATGAAAAGAAAACGGACGGGGAGAGAGTGATCGATGTCATTTTGTACACTACCCTGTGTCCCTGTACACCACGAATTATATGTTTTACGTGAGCATAAAATATACATATAATATATTATACATGTATCATCGAAAATTATTTATATACGTAGGATTATTGTAATCATCATTATTCGTTGGTGGATACATGAGTATATTATTATGATAGACGTAAATAGTAGAAGACTCACAAGACATGATCAGATAAAAAGTAATTGTAGTATATATTTATTTATATGTCTAATATGTCTTAAATATATATCATACATTATGTGTAATATTTATTTAAAAATGTTAATTTAAATTAAAATCGATTTGTGTATAATTAATTTTGGACCGCAATTAATGATAATTCGCGGTTGATTGTAGTTAAATTAAAATGTAAATGCGAGCAGTAGCTACATTCGAAAACAGAAATAAACCAAATGTAGGTATATTAAAATAAACATGCATACGAAGCCACTGTCTAATATTGAGTGCGTTGGAATCCGAAAACATCAAAAGTGCTCGTCTATGTATTACTGTAGCCACTACAAAAGTGATGCACACAAATATCTGTAGGTCTATTGTGCATCAATTTCGTACTACAATTCAAACCCATTTCTATATTTCTTCGAAATAGTATAGTTAGTAGGTACATCGTTTATACATCAGTGATTGAATTAAGGGGAATGCATGAGGATAGAGCAACTCTTCATTTTTCTTCATATTATAGAGCGTACCTACCCCTTTACTTTATTCAGGTTATTATGCTCTGGATTTATATGCTCTGAAACGCTAATTTTTTTCAACTATATTCTTCGAGTCCGTCCTTATTTTTTTTTCCAATCCAACTACTGATTTACATCGAGTGCATTGTACACGCTCAACACAAAAATAGGTACATATATATATCAGGAGCAGCCAAACGGTCGGTCGCGGACAATTTCAAAGTCGATCATGTTAGAATTTATTTTTAGAGACACGCGCATGAATTACTTATCGAATTGTTGATAAGTTTAATCTGTATGATTTTTAAAATCTAGAGGCGATAATTATGACTGTCTAACAAACAATGCATGGCTTCAAAACTTAGGTTTTTTAATAGATATATAACGGCTAATTTAAACACTTTAAATGTTGAACTTCAAGGAAAAGATGGGACAATAATTGAGTTATTGAGTTCTATAAATGGTTTTAAATCAAAATTGATATTACTTAAGTCACAATTAAAAGAATCTAATTTAAATAATTTTCCAAATTTAAAAGATTTTTTTGAGAAGCAAAAATGTACAGTGGCAGTGGAAATAATGCTCTGAGGTTGAAAAAGTGTACAATGAATTTGAGAAACGATTTAAAGATATTCAAAAATTAGAGGTGATTATTATATTTATGTCTTTTCCTTTCTTCGAAACAAACAATATTGAAAATATTTCTACACAAACAAGCAATTTGTTTGATGTAGATTCTACAAAATTTGAATCTGAAATTATAAAAATTAAATCAGATATATTCCTCAAAGCTCAAGGTTCTGAAACAAATTTTTGGAATTTACTGAGTGAAGAAAAATATCCAATATCCGGGTTTGAGGAATGTTACTTTGCCAGTTACATACTTATTTTGGATCTACATATTTGTGCAAAACAGCATTTTCTCACATGAAAATGATAAAAACAGAATTCCGATCTACGCTCTCTGATGACCATTTGGAGCAGTGTCTTCGATTAGCAGTTAGCAACTATTTGCCAGATTACGACCAATTTGTCAACGACATGCAATGTCACACTTCAACAATGTCCAGATCTACAAAATAATATGTTAATTCAACTTATCTAATTAGATTTTAAAAATTATTATTTATTATTCTATTATTTTTAGTAATTAGTAATAAGTTTATAATACTTATTGTATGCTTATATCCACTTCGTGCAAATATGTTTCTTAATAATTATAGTTATTCAATAATAAAAAAAATTTTTTTATAAAAGTCAATCCTGAAAGGTGAAGTATATTTTTAGTAGATCGTGACCAAAAAAAGTTTGGCCACCCCTAATATATATATATATATATATATATACTCGCGCGGTTTTCGTTTCACGTTGTAATAAATGTACACGTTATTAGTATACATTGAGCTGCCAGCCGTGGTAATGATAATATCTTATCGTTGCGGCAGCGGGTTTGGTTTACGTGCAAACTGGTTCATCGGATCGCAGCGGCGGACTTCACCTGTAGTCGCGTTTCTGACGCGGTGCGGACGAGTCGTTATTTGCCGATTGCAGTTGTTGCAGCGCGTCAACGCACTACACTACTCTCCATTGTTACCGTGTCGTGAAGTAGTTGGGATTCCGCGAAAGAATCGACGCGGACCAACGACAGAAGATACGCTGCAGTTTTCTCCCGCAGCAAATATCACAATAATATAATCAAACATTATTATTTACACGTACAATTAATATTGTATTCAATACCACAATCGTACCGCGGTTTATTCTGTTCACCGCGCCGACATTTGCACCTCATCGTCGTTCGCACAGCAGTTGTACATGCGTCTACTCGCCGCTACCCACGAATAATATTTCGATTTATCTATTTTTACGTGCGCGCGTGCATTTCTCGAATCAACTATACGTATAAGTATAATATATATATTATAGGTATTTAATATTACATAAATAATACGTCGCGCAGCTACGGTTAAACATCGAAACCATGTACTCGCATCGACGGTGGTGTGCCGCGGTCCCGGTGCTCTCGGCTCTCTCGGCGCTCGTGGTGATGGCGCACGCCGCCACGATCAAGTTCGACCAGAGCCAGACGGGCGACTACAATCTGCAGATACATCTGAAGAACATCGAACTGTACGCGGTGTTCGACGATTCCGGTGGTAGCGACGACGAAGTGAGCACATAATAAATAAATACATTTTAATCCCAACATCGTAATACTATGCGTACGTATATTAGCAACACGATAGCGATTCCGTCTTATATTGATTGTACTATTATAAAATTGTACAGTTTTTCATTGCAGTATAGTATTATTACCACCACCGATCACGTTGCATAACATGCTGCAGTTTGACAATAATACCTATAGAATTCGATTTTCATCGTGGGAATTTCAATGTACGATAATGCTGGGAAAAAATAAAAAAGGCATTTTCTATTTAACATATCACGCTTGTGTTCGAAATTGTTTGGAAAAATAATCTGTTTTGCGATGAGAGACGTGCAGTTGAGTTGAGATGGGTAAAAATACGTGATAATATGATTCGATTAACAATAAAACTCTTTAACTATAGTAAGCATATATTAACGCTTAGCATTAACAATTACATAGAAAGTTCAGCTGCATATTTTAAAAGCATTTAAGAAACTTTCTCGTATTCATCGATTGATTATTTTTCTAGGCGGGAACTCGTTCTCTTTGAATATTTGATTTTTAACTGGATATCTCTTATTAGATTTTTGTACATATTTTGCTCTTGTACTCTATAATAATTATCTTTGTAAAGTACAATTACTATTCTTGTACTATTATATAAAAACGGTATCTTATGTTGATTTTTATTGTTAAAAAACTATATGGGACCGCAATTATTGTAAACTTATATTTTAACTCAAGTGGTATACCACGGGTACAATTATATTATACCGTATCCTCTACGCGTGTACATAAATATCAAATATGCATATCGGTGTACCATTATATATGTACATATGCTACAGATTCTTCCGTTTCAATCCGATGCCATCGATCATTCAAAACACAAAATATTATATTAACTTGTATATTATTCGAGTATAAATATTAAATACTTCTCGGTTGAACATTCCTCTGCTTATTAAATAGTACAAAAATGCTGAATTAGTACCAACCTAATATTTATTTATATACCACATGATTTTATCCATCTACTCTGAAGACTTCAACGCCTGCGGTTAATAGATAATTTTTAAAAAACAATTACAATTTATTGCAATAACAATATTCTGCGGATTACAATTACGTGATGTTTAATTTTGAAATGTGACGTGGCATGAATTACGGGAACGTATTATTGCATATTATTTTTTTATGTATGAATATAATAATAATGTATACTGTCAAAAATACAAGTATTCAAATTATAGCTGGTATATATCATAAATATTATGATATTCATATAGTTATACAGAATCATACTTAAAACTATTATGGCAATAGCGGGCAATATTAGCAGTAACGGAAAATAATTGCAGAAAACATGCAATTTTATTCTAAAATAGTAAATATTAGTTCTTACATGCAGCTCCGATGAAAATACTATTCTTAAGACTCAAGTCTCAAGTGTATATGTTTTCAATCTAAAAGGTGTATAGTTAGTTTTAGATTCGAACCACAAAAATCGAATATCCAAATATGATTAAATGTAATATTTTAAACACATAATCATAGTGTAACATAGTGTGATCATAGATTAATATAGGTAGGTAGGTACCACAAAATTTGAAATCGGGTTTTCGAGAAATATTTTAACTCCAGATTCAGATTCTTCAATTTTTTTTTAAAGCAACTTTCAACTTTTTTTCCATTTTGAAAATGTGTACAAGTCGTATTAATATACACGGTTTGAATAATATTTATCACATGTAACACCCATAAGTATATCGATACTATAAGTATAATATATAACGGGAGTGGCTAACATATGAATACATTCGCCAGCCACGTAGATAAATATAATATTATAATACTATATCAAGAGCCAAAATGTTTATATTTTATCATTTTACAATATTTAATCCAATTATAATAAAGATAGCTTATAGCCCCAATAATAAACATATCAAATCATACATTATTGTTCTGCAGTATATTTTGTTTTGATTGTAAATAAAAAAAAAATCATAATAATAATCAGAGCTAGGATTTATATGCAAAAACAAATTTATTATTATTTCTAGAACCTACGGCCGCCTAACTAATAAAACATACAAATCTGATGACTATAATAAGTGCATCGCATCATTAAATATTTTATCAATAGTTTGGAAATTACATTTTTCAAATTCTTCACACATTGATAGTTACGGCTTTGAATAATTATCTTCGTAGAGAAGACCAGCTATGGCATTGCAATTTACAAGTATATCATCGACCCTCAATGTCCGTGATATTATGTATTGAAATCCAAATTAGCCCATCGTCAATTTCCAAACGAATACGAGAATTAGCATTTTCATAAATAAAGAAACATAATTTTTGCGAATTTTAGACTAGTCAGGAAGTATATTTTTCTAAAAAATTCTTAAATGATGGATGATTTAATTTATGTAAAGGTATATCAGATTCTAACATTGCTTGATATAAATCTAGTTATTAAGATCGCTCAAATCATTAAATATAAATGTCCGTACATTTACGCAACACACGTCGTCGTACTTATGAAATAAAATGCAACTATAAATATAATATGAAAAAAAAAATAGTTCTATTTAAACGATAATAAGCCAAATCGTGGACAAACCTGACAACCATTAAATTTGGACTTTAGGGAAAAACCATACAAATGTTTATAAATCCTCGACCCCCGATAATAATAATAATAATAATAATAATAATAATAATTACATTTCGGCTTTTGTTCGTATAAGACTACGCGAGCCGCGATAGGTTCGCCACCCTTGAATCGTATATATATATATATATTATTATTATAAATAAGTACGTATAATATACGATAGTTGCGTGTATAAAAGTATAACACTTGTTTTGTTTTGTTTTTTTTATTTTTTTTGTTCTTTCTTTTCACGCGCCTACGCAGTACGAGGACTTGCCCGATTACACGGACGTCACCAACCCGAACGAAAACACGTCGTCCAAACCGCCGTCGCCACAGCCACCGGCCGCAGGCACGCCGTCCACGACGACCAGCGCGCCTCCGTCCACCGCGGCCATCGCGAGCACCACGCCGCAGCAGTCCACGCAGTCGCCGGCCGGCCAGCTGGACCCGTACTCGACTAGCGACAAAATCGTGCAGATGGTCGAGGCGCTGATCGCCAGCAACGGGAACACGTCCGACATGCCCACCGAACCGCCGTCAACGGTCACCGTGGTCGCTACGTCACCGTCCGCTGCGTACGCAGCACCGTCCACCGCCGCCGCCGCCGCCGCCCCGGTGCCATTGGTTGCGCAGTCGCCGGCAGCCGCGGCCACGGCTTCAGCATCCACGTCGGCCACGGGCGGCGGTACGGCCAACCGCAAGTGCGGACCCGGATACTTCAGGGACCCGATGGGTCGGTGCCGGCGCATACGAAAACCGCATTTACCGTAAGTGTGTGCAATATAAGTGCAAAATTGTTTTCATTTGTTTATTTATTTAGAATTTAACGGGGCTTTAACAATACCACGGTGGAGGAATATACGTAGTGGTATAAATGACAAATGTATGTATAAACATATGATGATAATATTATTGCCGTAGCAATTCAACAAAACGCGTTCTGGTATAGGAGATAGACCATAATATTATATAATATTTTATGCGACTAGGTAATTCCACTGGATAGTTCATCCAACTTGGCGGTTTTTATAATTGCATTTTAACACAAAATTAATATTTGGTAAATCCATTCTACCACAATATGAAATAGCAAAATAAAATTCAAATGCATCAAATTCACAGCCCTGACAATTAACTATTTTGTAATATTATTAGATTATTAACTAATTTTAATATTTACTCACCTTCGATGACACTTCGAGAGTTCAAATTACACTTGGCAATTGGCATACGAAAATATATTAACCAATGGTAAAAGTATGTTTACAACTTATTGTAGGCTTAAATATTAAGGTAATTAGAAACGACAAGCGCAAAAAAACTATCTATTTATGGTATATACAGAACACAATTTAAATTTTAAAAAACAAGCCAAAACGACCAAACTGATTAAAGAGTCCCGAATAAATGCAAAGGGGAAATCACCCATCCATATAGGTATACCAGTGCGCTCCATGCTAATCTGTTCCACCAATAATATTACTCATAAATAAATTTGGTAAGATATATTGTTTGATGTTTCATCTTTTTACTAAAATGCAAAATTAATTAAATGTAATCTTCAAATTGTTGTTATATCAATAAGAATAGGGGTTCATAATAAGGGTGTAGGTATCCCGATTTTTACTTGAATCGATCGTTTCATAGATTTAGTAAACAGTGTACAGTTCACTGAGGACGGTTAATAAAATTTCACTTGTTTTCAAGTTGTTGTTTAGTGTATACATATTATACTCTAATATTGGTCGATTTTGCGAAAAAAAATTGAGCGTTTAAAAATCAATTCAGGCAATGGTATTGTATAATATAATTGCGTATTTGAGCGTCTGCAGCTTATGTGTTTCTTTCCTAGGTTATTTAATTTAAATACCGTTTGTTCTAACTATTTCCGTAATGGATCGGGTTGTCATGCGCGTCATTCGACATAATATGATGGTTTGCAAAAACTGTACTGCAGTGTGATATTTACGTATGCACAACAATTATCACTATAATGCAATGTCATGTTTTTTGCGATCAATAGAACGCATTAAATATTCATATTCACTTCAGTAAATTCCCGTTAAAAATAATACTTTATCTGCATAGGTACTCGTATATATGACTCTTGATTTGTATTCATTAGAAATATCAAACGACACCACCACAAAACATCATTATAGTATGTAATACCGTTTATAACAACTTTTCGTTGAGATCATCATGTCATACTTTGGAACAGGAAATTACATAGCTAGTTCACTGATGTAGTCTTAATCATGCAATAGATGATAAAAAAATCGATTTTAATAATTATATGTACACCATATTTTTTTCATTTATAATTTAATAAGTGTATAGTGAGGCATCAGTTAATACATGCGTTTTGGTCTATCTATCGATATGGGAAAATGTTTGTCTGCAGTCTTCCTGATCTAAGTCTATGGGCTACACTCGTTGGTTTTAAATACAGGCACTTAAAGTGGTGACTTCATGGCCCTATTGGGCCCCCAAAAGAAGAATCAGTGGCCCCGAACTGTGCCTCCTTAGATTGTTTTTAAATATCTCAAATTTACTGCGGAGTTTAATTATTTCAATGCATTCGGGCCCCGATTTACCAATTCATGGGCCTAGTAAGATTTGCAAATTAGCCCCAAATCTATACTTCTTTTAATGCTGAAATAAATAACAAGCACTGAATTTTTTTTAAAAAAATAATGGTGTATCGCCTATGTAGTTATTTTTGGCTTACCTATGTGTTGTTAAATCATACTATTGTAATGTTTAAAACAATGTACAATATTTATTATTATATTTTTTATCCTATCTTGATGGATCAGTAATCATTGAGAGAAATAATGATGAAAAAGTATATAAAATTAATTTTGTTAACTCTTTTGAGTGGGCCCAGTGCAAATTTTCCATTTGTCCTTGCATAAATACATGGCCCTGGATGTATATACAATACACTATACTCGTATACAATGTGTTAGGTGTAACCGTGTAGGTATGTGCGTATGTGCACGTGTGTGTAGGTACGTGTATATTTAACGTCTACACAATAACAAGTCTATTATTAAATAGACTGAATATCTGAACCGTTTATCACCACACGAAACCACTCGTTCGGAATAACCCCGTCGCGGCACGTATAATGAAAAGACCAATTAATTATTACACGCATTTTTAAGCATACATTTTTTTCCAGACTGAAGAAGGTTCGGATGATATTATATATGACTTGCAAAATATGATAACGATTACTTATTATTATTCTTTAAAAAGTGCTATTGTTTGGCATGACTTCATATAATTATGATTTTATTTTCATCATATTAGTTTGAGGTACCTATATATACAATATACATGCACTATATTACGCACCGATCGATGTTTAGTAAAACAGTTATGTCTCAATAAAGTATTCCTCGAGGTTACTCGAATCATAGAGTTTAAATTTGAACATTTTGTTATTAATACATAACATACAACAACGGAAATGGTTTCAATCATCCGCGAAAATCGATTAACGTATATCGAAATATTAACGTGTATCAAATATTTAAATACCAATAACTCAACTGCCGTTTCGTATAAAATATATATTCATACTCATACTGCATATTTTATCGCATGATTTTAGGTTCTTACAAATGGTGCATACACCAGGCGTGATCAAGTCTTTCCAACCGCAACAACGAACAGCCGAGGAAGATAGCGTGGCGAAAAATTAAAACAACATCCGTTATACTGCCAATTTATAATAACGCTGCTCTGAAAAATTACTTTATGCTTTAATTAATTTATAATTTATATTATTCATAATCGTATTCATTAGCTGTCTTGTCTTGATAAGTGAAATGCGTGATATAATATAGTATTTATTATTACAATTTAGGCAATGCAAAAATTACTTTAGTTCTACATTACATACTATCAAATACGTGTAAGGAAGTCCATTTATTATTGTATACAATCTGAAATATATGGCCACTAGATGTATACGGATTTATTATGAATTTTGCTCATTTATATTTATTTATATATTAATTATTTATATAAAAATGTTATTTTAGGTTTCATTTAAAATTTTATTCCATTCAGGTATAATATGTGCCTATGTGAAATTTAATTTTAATATCTTATTTATATTGAATATGGTAAATCGCAATTTAAATTTTACGCATATGTAAATGTCTTTAAACTGTAAACGTAAAGGTAATATTACATGTAACTCTATATAAGAGGCTACAATATATATATATATTATATAATATAATATTTTTGTTTTTTATTAAAATTAAATTATTACATTAGGTATAGTATACTAGTACCCACTTTTCTTATTTACAACGTAATATATATATATATATATATACCATACAATCAGTGGCGCCCACGGGTTTTCCATGAACCAATGCAGTTATAATTTATTATAATAGGGCCCTCAAATTTATTTTGTTCAACATTCATACATTCATTTGGTTCAAATATTTTTTAGATTCTGAACGGAGTGATGGAATCACTATTGGTTTTACAATAATGTGTGTTTTTTTTTTATTTTTATTTATTTTTTTTTGTGTCTGTCATCACGTTTTGGGGCAATAAAAATGCTTTGATTTTCTTAAACAGCAACTTTTCTGAAAGGAAATTGAATGTATATGGTACTTGGGCAAATCAAAAATCCAAATTTTTTAATACTTTTTGAAAAAATCGAAAAAAACGATAAAAAAATTACGAGAAAACGGGAAATTTTACGCAAATTCACGTTTTTACAAAAAACATTTTTTTAAAATGCTCTAACTCAAAAACGAAAAACTGCAACAACTTGAAATTTTTACCAAATCTTTATATTGGTATTTTCTATACATGGTTAAGTTTTCAAAGTATTTTGACATATTTTGACTTATTTATAGACAATTTAAATTTTCGATTTTTGTAAAAAATTTTTTTTTTAAACATCTATAAAATTTAATTGGCTGACCAAAAACTTTTGAAAATTTAATACAAGGTTTATAATAAGTTAAAATTATCGTCATTAAAAAATGCCAGAGATCGTTTCACTCAAATTTTTTTTATAAGCCCATAAAACTCAAATTTGTATAAAATGTGTCAAAATCACGATAATTTGCAAGTTATTTTGTAGATAAAAATTCATAAAGTTTATTCTGTTCATACTTAAGGTTCAAAATTTTAACACTAGGTTATCCATATGCTACTTTTCAAAAATCTTTAAAAAAATTTCTACCGGACTAAAAGGAAAATTTTTTATGACTATTTGAAATTTAAATTTTTACGAAATTGCATACTATTGCATTATATTTCAATTTAAATATAAAATACTATATTATTATATACCCATTTTAGACCAACATATTAACTCCGTTCAAAATCATTATTCGTATACAATGATATCTATCATTGAATTCAAATTTAACAAATCTATTGTAATTATGACCTATCCTATAAACGAGATGCACTCCATCCCCAACTGTATAGCAAAGCGAGGCCCATCCGTTTTTATATTTGATTTCATATTTGTACGTTTTATTCAATGGTCTAAAAATCCAGATGAATAGTTATGCATTCATAGTGTTTACCCTAGAGATCAGAGTAGGTATAAAAGTCAGGTAAAAGCAGTTAGAACATGCAATTTTGACTGAATGTTGATTATCTGATAATAGTCATTTGGTCAGATTATTCTATAAATATTTATCGTAGGCTTGAAAATTTTCTGAGTAATTCAAAGTTAAAACCTACCTTATTTAAATTTATTTCTTTTACACTTTTATCTTCTACTACCTATATAAATCAACCACCTTTAGAAGTATAAACTGACTCACCAGACTTCTTTCACTTGTAGAATCGTTTTTTTACGGGAGCAGTGATACATTAGTTTCAACTGCCTCAAGAAATGTGCAAAATAAAATACTTATAACAATTTTATTTCCTCTATTTTAATGTTAATTATGATAAATATGTATTTTTTTATCCTTTTGAAATACCCTACTTGATTATCTAAAATGAAATAGGATAATCTTAGATAATTATGTGATTCTAACTCTTCTTAGATTATAGTACGTCTGGACGTGGTGTACGGTACACATATTATTATAATTTATAATACTCAAATGTAAAGATGTATGTGGCTACGTAGCGTTTTAAAAATGTAGTTTTAAAGTTTTTAGGATTAATAATTCTAGTTTTATTTTTGTTTTTTATTTTATTTTTTTATAACGAAAAGTATGTAGGTGTATTATACATAATATTATCTATGTATGTACGACGTGGGACCGCTGAGAACGTGGGATTTTATGACATCACACGTGTAAAAGGCGATACTTATTCATAAACAGAGAAATAATTATCATATACTTACGGTGATCATTCGACCACAGCAATTTTTTTCACTCCACTCCGTAGCACTATATTTGTTCGTAAAATAATAAATATTTTCAATTTTAGTCGTATATATGAATATGGTTCCCAATTCGCAGGAATACGTCATTGATTTGGGTTGCAAGGAAACAAATAATGTCAAAATGAATAGCGCAATCTATGATTTTCGAGTAAATATATTTATTTTGTCGAATTCGTTCGTCGATTCTACCGTTATAAATACCATCGGTGCCGGGTTACCGAGGAGACGGCTGGAGGTAAAAGACCGCGCAGGGGTTGCAGACGAGTTGCAAAATATTGGCCACGGGTGTGAAGTCGGGAATGATTGATAAGGGACAAGGGAGGTCTGGCTTCACGTGCGTCCGCGACGAAATTATCACGGGTCGTCTTCGCCTGTAGTATAACGTAGTACAACGTTCAACTTACCAATTTGTTGGTCAAATATTTGCTTTTGCAATTCCGTTATTTGTTCCAGTTGGTTTTTAACCAACGCCTCGAGCTTACATTTCTCTTGAATTTTTTTGGCCAATTCCATAACAGAGTTTTCTTTCTCTTTTTCCCGTTGTTCGCGTACCGTATCGATCGTCTTTTTCATCGATTCTGTCGTCTCGTTGATTCTCTTCACTTTCTCCAACGCCCGTTCGTTCGTCGATCCCAATGAACTCATCACTATGTCTTGGTCTTTCAGATGACCTTCGAAAAAAGTTATAACTTTTTGCAATTCACAAAGTTTTGCACTGCGAACAGCGAGTTTCGACGTCTTCGCGGTAATCTCCGCTTTAAGTTTACAAACTTCCAAGTCAAATTCACATTTTTCGTCACAATGACCTTTCTGCAGCGTTTTTATTTTCGCACTACATTCTGTTATTTGGTCTTTGTAGGATTCTATTTCAGCTTGTTTATCATTTATGTTTTGTTTGACCATTTCCAATACCGCTAACTTTTCGTTCAACTGATTATTCAGTTCGACTTCTTCGTTTTGTAATGACCTGTTGAGTTTTTCACTTCTGATTCTCAACTTGTTTATCGACAACACCAAATTTTCACTTTGATTTTCCTCTGTATTAACAATTTTTTCCAGTTCAGCAAGTTCAGTTATTAGTTCAGCTAATTTGTGTTGGACATCTATCGTAGTTCTATCAATAGCTCTCTTTTCCAATTCTGCTACTTGTAAACCATTTTGAAGCTTCTGCTTGATATTAGTCTCATCCCGTAGTTGATTTTTAAGCCCTTCCGAGATCCCAAGATGGGTAGACCGAGTGCGTTTCAATGTTTCTATGGTTTTGCAGTGCTCGTCTAATTTCTCATCGAGGTCATTGTTTTCGCTACACAAACAACCGTGCTCTTCTTCGCTACTCTTTAGTTCTTTCTGCAATGTATTATAATCACGACATAAAGTATCATGCTTACATAATAAAGCGTGAAAATCTTCGGCTTGCTCGTGTTGAATTGTAGCCTGATATTCGAGTTTTTCACGTAATCTACATTGAAGTATTTTTCTTTCGTGCATTAAGTTTTCCCTGCAACACATTTGAGTCTGGAATTCCATGTTATATTAATCAAAATACATTTTAAGCGAAGTTTAAATCAGTTAAAACATGTAATTTGTTATTTCATTAACTATCTTTTTTATTTAATAGAAATGCACGTTGACTTCCCACTTTCTTAGTGACCAGTATACCTACTTATAAACAGCCAGGCATTCATATACGTATTATTTTTAAATTGCTAACCATTATATAGACATATAGTGGCCGACTTATTAGTTAAATATGATATAAATCTAACCTTATGCGTTATGCCTCTATCTCTCTACAGTCTATAATGACACGAAATGTGTCAACGTATTAAGATTAATAGTAAGTAAAAACGTACTTAATGAACCATTAATGCAAAAATATCTTCACTATTCTCAGTAGCGCAACTAGGGGGGGGGCTAGAGGGGGGTGCTTAGTCCCTCCAAAAATATTCTACGTTGATTTTAATATTTGTTTTACTTTAATTTAAAACTGTAATAAATAAATAAAGTTGACTATGAAATGGTTTTTCTATGTCTTTTTTGTATTACAAATAAAAAAAAATATATTGGTAATTAATGTACGATTGTGTGGGGGGGGGCAGACCCCCATAGGTTATTTTTAGTTTACAGTTTTGGTGAGGGCTGTAGCCCCCTAGAATTTTAATCTTAGTTGCGCCTATGACTATTCTGTATTGATTCAACTTCTATAGTTTCTACCTACTATATATATTAAGACTACCTAATATATATATTACTAAATATTAAGAAGTATGCTAAAAAGTGATAAAATATAGGTTATATTATAGTAATGATCTAAGGACGTGTCATACTTGAATTGGTTAATGTTTAGGATTGGGGTGCCTTTTCCAAAACAGTTTGGAGAAAAAAAAAATGACAAAAAAAAGCTACCCTTGAATGGTTACTATTTAAATTTTGAATGATAATAAATAGGGCCGATAACACGATGTTGAGGAGATTCTTTTCTACATCGTGGCCGACAATTACATGTTCTAAAACATGTTTAAATATGTATGCAGTTATGCCCTAAAAATTAGCAAAACATGCAGTTACAATAGGTATGCTTGAAAAAAAAAACCATAAAAAATTCTAATATTTTATTTTCAATACAAACGATTATTTATATTTTATACATAATATATTAATATAAATGATTTAAGTTATGGATAAATTTATACTATAAATTGATAATATTTATGAAATAAAGAGCGTAGATTTAGGTTTTCGAATTTCTGTTAATCTGAAAACCAAACATTAATGTTAGATGTTTTTAACGATGAAACCAAAAGAACAAATTGCCCGATGTACTTACATTGAACTATTAATGACTTCGATAAGTTTTCGAACAACTTTGAACGTTGATTGTCGATTAGGTAGCAGATTTTACAGGGTGAAAATGAGCGTTCAACATATACCGATGTAGTACCTAGCAGTGCGTAGATATTTACAGTAGGTAAAGAAAATCAATGCTCGTCAAATTGTCTGGGATACTTTTAAATGCGTAATACCAGATAATATTCTTGAAATGTTTTGTCATAAAATGAAAATCTTTACTACCCATGTGTCTATTACCCATGTGTATTTAAAAACGTCATCAATTTTTTTTTTCTACAATATTTATTATTTTGAAAAACTTTTCAATATGTCTAGTTGGGAATGTCTTAGAAATTTACAAAATCGGAAATCCTAAATATGCCATAAAAAAGTACAAAATCATAAAATGTTGTATACACTACGCAATATAGTTTGGCCATGAAACAGACTTTGGTACAAATTAGCCATTTTTCGGACCAACCAATAGAAATATGCACACAAATGTTGGCCCTTATAAATAATGAGGAGCGAATACTGTCATAACACCGACATTACGTTAAAAGATGTTAATAATCCCCAACTAATGTCAGTGTATATAAATATACTGTAGGTCTGTAGACGTTTAGTACCCAAAATAAATTATGTGTTTGCTGGGTATTATTTACTGCCTTACTGGGCATTGGAAAATACCTACTTAGTACATAGAAAGGTACCTACACCAAATTTAGTCACAAATTGTTCAGATTTACGTGAAATATCAGCTTTTAGATAATGGTGATCGCCACGGCTCAGGAATGCGGCCTGTTGGTCTAGGGGTATGATTCCTGCTTTGGGTGCAGGAGGTCCCGGGTTCAAATCCCGGACAGGCCCACAAACTTTTTTGTCGCGGTTTACGAAACGTAGAGACAAAAATTATTTAAATTAAGTCAGTTGTCGTCCGAACGAGTAGTGGAGACACAAAATACATTTTTATTATATTATTAATACATTAATTTGTCTGTGTATTGCGTGATTGTAAAATAATAATAGAACTCAGTAGTGTACTTACGAGAATATTATAAAATATTTATTATTTAATTGTTTTGCTCTGAACTAAATAAGAGTAAACACATAATTTTATGGTTATGTTTACTTCAAAATACATGTTCGTATAGTAACTAATTTGGTCATGTGTAGGGGGAGGGGTAAATGTTTTAACATTTTACCTATAACCCCCCCCTCTCCAAAAAGTATTTATTATAAGCACCTTTCAGTGGAATAAATGTATGTACGCATTGGAAACATGTAATCATAGTAGGTATGTAATAAAATTACAAATTACAAAATATTCACATTTTCAAATATTAAATAGCTATAATATTTTAATGGTGTCTTCATACCAAAATATTGCTTAATGCTTATGGTATATAAATATTTGAAGTTAAGAAAATGAAATATAAATTGATCTAAATACTTACATTATCACGATTTTGTTTTTTAAAATAAGAAAAATAGTGTAGTTTTCGTATTTTCATCTTTTTTTATTTTCCCTTCCATTTTTAGAATTTTAAAAATAAATGAAAGACGAGTAAATAGTATAGGTATTATATTAAAATTAAATAACTAAGCTCTAGTCAAAATTTCACAGGAATATATAATGTCATAACATCAAAATTCAAAATATTAATTAGGTATAAAAATTAAAAGAAATTGTCGATTGTTGATTGTGACTGTAACTTGTAGCGTCATGACCTACTAATCTGTATTCTATGGTCATGACGACGAAACTACGAAACATATCAAAAATTCCAATAACGTGTACAAATCGATGTTATTTTTAGTTCAATAGGACATTATACTATTATAGTCTTCAATCTAGACAAAATCCGATAATCATCGTTCCACGATAAAATAATACTTGACCGCTCGGTGGCTTATTTTTGTACCACTAACATAATGTGCCATAATTAACGTACAATTAACGTAGAGGATTTGTTTTTTTGTATTGTTTATATAAAATATAAACTATTTTTTAATAATATTATAAATAAATAGATACATAAATGTAGTTAATCAGTCTTTAAAAAGTCATGGGGGTGATACGACGTCCCCCCCTCCGTAATTACACCACAGTTCGTATGAATGTAAATTTATAATTCTATACAACTATTTTAGTGCAAGATTTCTTGGACAGTCAAACTTTTTTTTATCGATATTTCAACAAAAATAAAATACTTGAAAAGTTCGGAAATTTCAATGGTCGAAAAACTTTGAAAAGTTTACCATGTACTAATACACTTATATACAACTAATAATATAAACATTTGGTGAAAATAATTTCAAGTATTTATAATTTTTCGTCATAGAGTTAAAGCAAAATAAAAAAATGTATTTTGTCAAAAAGGTTTTGCATAAAAATGTCTGTTTTCCGTTAGTTTTTAAAATGATTGAATTTTTTTTAACTTTTGACCCCTAAGTGTCAACTACTTCACTTTATTTCAGATAATATTTTGGATACGAAAATTGAAACATTATTACTGCCCCAAAACGTGATGACAGACACAAAAATATAAATAAATATATCATTGTAAAATCAAAGAATTCATCACTCCGTTCAGAATCTTATCATGATACCAATTTTAATTTAATAAAGAATTAATAAAGAATTTTTATTGGTAGCCTGGAATATAAATAACAATGAACTGCAATGAGTTGCGTGAAGACTTATATTTGAATTTGTTATTTTAACTATAAGTACCCATGCATATGTTTGATTATTGAAGTGATAAATACGTAGTTTTTGGAACACATTATTTTATTAGTAACCCCCTATAGTAAATTTGAATATACGCTACTGATAACAGTAGTGCAGCTCGACACTTTTTTCTGGGTAGGCCCGATATTTTGATGTAAGGATTACCAATGAATATTTTTAATAAATAAAAAACTAACAGAATACTGTATATTATATATTTATTAAACGATTTAAACGCATATAAAATGCATTTATTTTAAATTTTAAAACTAATAGTATGAAATAAATTGCTTTACTAAGATATTTTTAAATTCCAATTTTTTTTTTTTTTTACTGACGCAAACTCGTCTATTATAACAAATGGGATTAATTAACTATTAATTTTTCCCTTATTTTTCTTTCAATAGACAGAAAAGTTCAATTATTTAATATGCGACTTGTCATAATTGATCTTAGAAATAAAAATATTCCAAATAAAATAAGTTTGAATGAAGAAAACGTATTAAGGACCGACTAGAAACCGTCGGAATTCATGTTTATTGATTAAAACCGTATTTAAAATATATTAATTTAATTATTTTAAATACATAATATTTTATTACTACACATACAATACGATATAAATATCGGGATAGGCCCGCGCCTACGCCACAGACTGATAGGGAGGGCTTCATTTAGCAGGAGTGCAAGACTCACATATGGAAGAGCCTTTGCCACAAGAACAAAATGCATTAACATTTATGGGTAATTTTTACGTGTTTTGCCATACAAACAGCAAAGTTTTATACTGTTCTCCACACACACCCTTATTGAATCA
The DNA here is from genome assembly GCA_025469195.1 of Chaitophorus viminalis. NCBI lineage: Eukaryota > Metazoa > Arthropoda > Insecta > Hemiptera > Aphididae > Chaitophorus > Chaitophorus viminalis. The sequence continues at coordinate 52,372 of JAIPRK010000186.1, forward strand.
GCAGAAAACTCTCTCCTGAGAATAAAACCAACACTACACAGTATACACATTACAGCATTTCGCAAAACCGTCTCTTTCCAATACCGTATTATTATAATAGCCTCGTTTACAATAGGCCCAAAGTAAAAAGCCACCACTTTTCTATTCCATACCAGTTGCACATCAACAGTGCCAATATAAAATGTATAGAACGCAGTCATAAAATGTTAACCATTGGAATTCCAAAGGCATTTTTAATGTGACTCCTTGTCGAGTGGTTGATAATAATTATTATCTATACTTAGGGTGCTGAACTTAGTTGCCAACTGGTGTAGAGTAATATGATAATGATATGTAGAGTAATATACTCAAAAGCCAAAAACACACACAAGAAAAAAAAATTTTTTTTTGAACAAAACTATTATTATAATATAAAAAAAAAAAAAAAAATAAATCAAACTTTTGAGAACTTATCATGAAATTAACAACGTCAGTTTAAATAATAAATAAAAAAATACAAGATATGTGAAATGAATAAAAATAGTTACTTACAATTTGAATAAATAATTAAAAAATAGTAATTAAATATATATTGAACACATTATTCTAAATCTAAGATTTTATAAAATCAAGCACATATTGGTTATTTAAATAGAGTTTAATGAGGTTTGGAGTTGTACCATCACTCTCTGTAATTATGCACATAATAAAGGTTAATTTTGCATCTGCCAACTTCTGGAACTTACTCAATGAATAAGTTTCTATTTCATCATGAATCATCAAAGAACAAGGCATTGTATAAACAGAATTGCTGCGTATTGTTTCAGGAACTTGGTATAAACTATCGACTGTCAAGACATCTAGTGTATCATCTATATCAACAACTGAATACTTTGTGCTATACATGGCACTAAATTGAACACGTTTAATATTTGATCCAATTTTAGTAAGGTAAATATTGTCAACTATAGGGTTTTCTTCAAGTATCATAGGACCAATATTATTGCTTTTTAAAAACTTTACCATGGCTTGTTGTTCATCACTTATTGATGTGGCCTTGAAGTCTGTCAACGATTTGACATTTGACAGTTGAATATACATAGGATTTAACATATCAGCTATATCGCTGCCCTCTAACTGTAAAGAGACCAGACACGGATCACCATCTACTTTAATAGTCATGTCAAACTTAATACCATTAGCTATATCAATATTAACAATATCTTTGAACATATCACTTATGTTGGGAAACCAAATTTCTTTTTCTTTGCCATCCAGCATAGGTGTATACAATGAACAACGTCTTACTAATGGAGGGCATGTCTGTAAGAAATGAGTAGGTTTGTAGAATACTTCACAATCTTCAAAGGTACCATAGTCCACTAAATAACAATGAGCACCGACACTGTCCGGTAGGATTTTATCTACTTTGGCTCTACACCAACAACCAGCATTACTGCTGAAAGTAACCACAATGGATCCTATCAAATCTTCATTTGTTGTCAATTCAACTATGCATACATCCAAATCATTAAGAATCCGTTCCATGTATAATATTGACAAGGTCTCGGAAAAGGCATAAAAATATCGGAATGTAAGAATATAATTAATGGTTACAGTTTCAACATCTGGTATGACAAAATCATTTTTTGGATTTTCTACAACTAGATTGGAGGACTTGTGCACAGGCATATTATTATATTCATCAATGTTGATCTCTTTAATTGACAATTCATCATTTACAGAAGATTTAGAATTTTCAGAATGTAGAACGCTACACAAAATATCAATACAATCTTTACCGTCACATGTCAAAGAAACTTTATACGGTTCTTCAACACTGGAAGTTATCATTTTCCACTTGGACATCATCATCACATCCGAGACGATTGGTAAATTCATTGGGTCATTGATGTCTGAATCTACAATTTCTTCTAAGCAACATTTGTAAAATACCTTTTCATTCAAAAATTTGGCAGGAAGAACTTTAATTTTGGTGGATTTACAAATACTGCCATCAATAAATAATCTAACGATTATACTTGTGTTATCATTATCTGTTAACACTTCAGCCTTATACCATACATTATCTTCTCTATCCGTTAATGCTGCTACAACTGTACCAGCAGGTGGCTGCTGAGGAAAATCTTCTAAATCATCACTAATCGAAGTCAATTGCTCATTTATACTTGCATCATTTAAACAAAATTCGTCATTGATTTTCTGAACATAAAATTCATCAAATGATTTAAATTGACTAACAGTAACTATCCACTCTGTAACTGAAGAATCTGTTGAAGCATCTTCAGTTTCATCTAAGTCTTCCGAAAACAATTCCACTTCAAGTAATGGTTGAGTACATGATATCAACTTACATTTAACAATTTTGTCACTAAGTTTCTTGACATCTACATTTGACACCACTCGACAGTGCAAGGCACAATTTGGTATTATTTGAACTTGACTAACTAATCTAGTGGTTTTCAACGCTTTGAACAGTTCTCCTGAATCTATTGACAACATATTTCTAGTTTCTCTGTCTTCACCTAATATTAAAGCCCTATACCACTCTTTAGTATTTGAATGTAGAGCAGCACATAATGAACCAACTTCTGTCACTACTGGTATTATTTGTGATTGCATTTTAACAAGTAAGTTACTGATTGTCTCCAATCTATCAAAATACAATTGAGGAACTATCCAACAATCATGGGTTGAATTAACACATGTAACTTTTACTAAACACCCATTTTTAAGTGTTTCGATTAATTTGTCTTGTGTTTGAATTGAAGTCATCTTGTTTGGCAAACAGATAAGTGTTCCATCATCTTCTACAGACATATTGGCCATGAACATTGTTTGAGACATGTTAGATGCCATAGGAAATGTTTTAACAGTAATGGTGAGCGCAGGTACCAATGCTATTTTAGATTGTTTTAAGCATTGTAATTTCTTCTTTTCGACCTGCTTTTCATAGCCAAAATCAATGCAATGTACAACAGCCATTTTGGAAAATATTGATTTAACCAAACATCTGTAATATTGACCATGACTTTCGAAGAAACAAATACTCCCACAATGTATTACAGATGGTTTACTATCCACTTTATTATTAAGTTTTGATAAGGTTTCAGACATTTTTTCAACCTTCATTTTATCTTGAGATCTCTGCAAGTATGTTAAGTCACCATCAACATGCACAATTGATATCAGTTCAATTCCACGAACAACTGGATTGGAAAGTGGAGTAGTGTTATGTTCTTTGATGGATACCCTTAATCTATAACATTTAAATGAATATCAGTTTGTTTCTTTTCTAATATATAATTCAATAATAAAGTTTCATAAGAGAAAATGTTAATGCATAAAATTGCATTAGAACTATAAGAACTAAATGGTATACTGTATGGCAAGGGCAGGAAACGAGCTATTTCGCTTAAGACTGAAATTGTCTTCTTTTATGAGCCACACACTATTTTTAGATATACCTCTTATTTCTGTTATTGTGAAAATGGTAATTGCTTTTAAAATAGTTAACAATTGTATTAAAAATTAAATGTAGTGCACACATATGAGAAAGAAAAATATATATAAATATATTAATTATTGACAAAGAATATTTTAAAAATAAATTTAAAACACTTACTTTCCACTGGCGTCAATTGATTTAACAGTCACGTTATACAATATCTTTTCAGTAATTTTGATATTCACTTCATTGGTTTCTAAATAGCAACACAAGCAAAGTTGAGGTTTTTTCATTAAATTGTTTGTGATTGGTCGAATCTAAAAATTTTAAATATAAATATATAGTAAACTGTAGACTTTTTTAAATTGATAATTTCTTTATATTTAATTAATTAATTAAAGAATTACTTGATCTAAAGATACTTCGGTCATCAAGCCAATATCAAATAAATTAACTATTACCGATTTATTTAGACTTATTATTAAAGCTCTATACCATTGGTCATTATTAATAGTTGCCAAACAATATGTATCTTGTTGTAAATGATTGAAATCAAGGTTCTGTGAATTATTAATTAAACAGGTTAAATTTACATAACATAGTAAATTTTTATTAATGTCAATGAACTAACCGAATCATTATTGATGTGTTCTAATATTTCTTCTTCCAATTCATCAACAGTATTTGGTTCAGGTTGAATGCATAGTTTAAAATTATAATCAATAACATACGAGAGAAAACTTTGACCTTTTAATAGAATTTCTTCATAAGGATTTTCATCTAAAAATAAAATCTTAAAATCAAAACAATATTTAACAATGAAATAATAAAACAAAAAAAAAAAAAAAACTAAATAAATTATTAAAGTAAAGAAGATATTAATCATACCAGTCTTCATAGCAGTACATAAACGTTGACCAAATCCAGATGCCAGTATAGTTTCAGAAATATCAATATCAGTATCTATTTGAATCATTTGTACTAATTGTGTACCAGATTCATCTGGTTTGATTATTATAACCTTGTAAAGTATATTTTTGTCAAAGTATGGTTGTAACATTAATGAAGTATCAACATTTAAAGAAGGAAACCACATATTATTTAATGCACAGTCTAATACTAATTGTGCCGGTAAATTACAATCACTTTCAATAAAATTATACAAAGTAATTTTGTTGAACATTTCATTTATTACTTCATTGCCTTCATCAACCAATAACAATCGAATTTCTATAACATACATTTTTAGTTTAATAATAACTTATTACTAATAATTAATAACAAAAAATGAATTAGGTAGAACTTAATGAAATATACTAACTTTCAATTTCTGAATCCATATCAATAATTTGAGCACGATGTATAGTATCTGATGGATTTTGATAAATAACATACATATGTTTGACAAGATCATTTTTATTTAAAATATACCGCAAATTTATAGTGGATTTAATTTTGTTCATCAATATTTCAAAATTTGTGTTATATTGTCTCACACGGAAATTTAAAGGTGATTTGTAATTAATCAATGAAGCAATTATTTCTTGTTCAGTTTTTATATTTTCTCGTCTCAAAAACATTATTGGAATTATCTAGACAAAAAAATAAAATAAAATTTAGTTTATTTGAATTAATAGTAAGGATAAAAATAACACAGTTAAGGCAAGGATACAGAAAATGTACCACAGGGAGGACACAGAAAAAAAATTGGCTATACTTTTCTTATTTTAGATTCATTGGTTCAAAGAACTTTTAATATGTTAACTTTTTTTCACAAAATAATTTTCAAAATACCATAACTAATTAATGATATAAATGTATTTCATTGATAGGTTAAGGCAACAAGTGATGTCCAGGCATCTGTAACCCCTTGAATTCACTAATATAAATCTCTCTCTCTCCTGTATTCAATCCTAAGATTGATTTGTAGCAATAATTTTTCATTCTTTCCCGTTACTCCTCTTCCTCTTTATTTCTTGTAAGAATTACACCCTGGGTCCTTTATTATTTGTTGCATATACTCTATTTATGGTCTCTCTCTAGCATTTTTACCTTCTATGCAACCTTCTATAATTAATCCCAGCAACCTGCCATGTCTCAATACATGTCCAATCCATTAATTTCTTCTTTTCTTGATACTACTCCATTGAGTTTTTCTCTCAGACATTTTTCTAATACTTTCTTGTTTGTTACCATATCCGTCCAACTTAATTTAAGCATTTTTTTGTAAACCACATTTTAAAAGCTTCTATTCTTCTCTGTTTCTCTCTGGTTATCGTCCATGTTTTGCTGTCATACAGCATCAAACCCCATACGTATGTTTTCAGAAGATTTATCCTGGTGCATATGCTTATATTTCTTGAAGTTAAGAGTCCTCTTTTATTGTTAAATGCAATCTTAGCTTGACATATTCGCTTTATTATTTCTCTTTAACTTCTGCCATCTTCACTTATTATGCTTCCCAAATATGTGAACTCTTCTACTTGCTCTATTTCTTGATTATTTTGCAGATATTCTAATGTTTCTTTTCCTGTTACATACATGAATTTTGGTGTTTTTTGTATTTATTTTCATGATCAGTTCATTGAGCAGCGTTTCTTCAATAAATCTCAGCATCCTTTGCAAATCCTCCTCATTTTTAGATATTACTGCAATATCTACTGCAAATCGTAACATATCAATTCTTCTGCCATTCATCTTTACACCCAAATGCATTTACTGTCTTATTATGTCAATTGCCCCTTAGATATATGCATTGAATATAATAGGTGAGAGAGTACAACCCTGCCTTACTTCTTTTCTTATGTATGCTTCCTCTTCAATTTCCCCAAATCGTATAACAGCTATTTCCTTCTGGTATAGTTTGAAGAGTAGTCTCCTTTCAATGTACTCTATACCTGCTTTTTCTATGTCAACAAAAGCTATATATGTAGATTTATCTTTTCTCAATAATTGTTCTTAATGCCAGATAGCTTCCAATGTCCTCATGTTCTCATGTTCTTTCTGAACACAAACTGGTCTTCTGGCAATAAGGCTTCGATATTATTTTCCATTCTTCTTGACATAATTATTGTCAATATTTTTGTTAATTGTATGGTACTGTTCACATTTATTTGCGGCTACTTTTCTCGGAATCGGAATAATTTTACACTTTATAAAGTCTGGAAGAATATTTCCTTTGCGAGTTTAAAAATTGCACTCCACATTTTTTGGCCAGATTCATTCCAAAGTTCTGCAGCTTTCTTCCTTTTTAGATCTCTAAGTGCTTTATCAAATTCTTCTCTCAGTACACCATAATTTTAACTGCTTTCCAGTACTTCTTCAGTTCCTATTACTTGTCCCGTAAGTTCTGGTTCCTCATATAGCAGTTCTAAATACTCCTTCCATATGTTCCTTTTATATTATTTGCCAATGTAAATAACATTTAAGGACTAAAAAGAATATATTCAAAACAATTGTTTATTTTATCTATTTATTACTTTGAACACTTCTAACAATATAATAATAAATTCATCTAAACTTTTATAGGCAAGACTCTATACTCTATTCAATAGAGTATAGAGTCTATTCAGTGAGAGAACATGCAGAGACTCGACGAAAATCAGTTAATTCTGTGCTATACCTCACATCATCTACCCATCGACATGTCTACATGTGCAAAACCGGCGTCCTCTCTCACTGAATGGAGTATAGAATGTATATTATTAAACATATGACCAAATAATACCAATTATAGTTGGTGAAGATAACCATATTAATAAAAGTAATTTTTGCTTTTTTTATTTTGTTACAAATTCAAATCCATTAAACAAAGAATCAAAGATAACTTATTTTATGAAAAATGACTTACCTTTTTTAATTTGTTTTCTATTTCTTTGAACATTAAATGTTCTTCTACTTTTGAATCTAAATTTCTTGTTTCTTTTAAACTATTATTTTCAACTTGATTATTCTGAAAAACAAAATTGTAAAACTTATAACTTAATTCTTTTGTTTTATACCATTAGGTTACAAATTCAAATCTCTTATATAGAGATTACTTACAAAATGACTTACATATTTTGAATCTTTTTCTTTCGGCTCAACACTTTTTTTCATTTTCAAATCTAAGTTTTCTGTTTCTTTCAGATATATATTTTCTTTTAGTTTTGAAACTTTATTTTCATTTTGATTATTCTGAAAAACGTAATAGTTAAATTTATAACATAATATATATTATTTTATACCATTAGTTACAAATTTAAATCTATTATACAGAAAATGAAAAATCACTTACATTTTTTAAATCCTCTTCTCTGAAAATTACGTTTTCATTTACTTTTGAATCTAAATTTGTTTCTTCTAGACTATTAGTTTCATTTTGATTATTCTGGAAAACCAAATAATGAAGCTCATTTAGAAGAATATAGAATATCTATGCAATGAGGCATAATAAGCAAATTTGAACATACAATAAATGATTAGACAACATGAAACACATGAAGAGGGAGATTATCCAGTGATAGAACCCAATGTTATTTTTTATTTAACTAGATTAAATAATAATAATTTTTTAGCTGTCAATTGTTTAGTAAATCATGACACTATTTTCTCTAGACAGCGTGGAGGATTACTAGGAAGTGAGTCCGATGCCAGTTCAGCAAATAAAGGGTTAAAAAGAGACTAATTTAGAATTAAATTTTTTACAATGTTTTGTGGCCATTGGTTTCTATTTCTATTTTGAATTTTAAAGGGTGGAATTTGATTTGTACCATGGCGCAGAAGAGATTATGCGGAGAGTGATGTATTGGAAAACTTGGAAGTACGTATTTGGTATCGTTTTACGCATCCCCAGATTTGGATTGCATTAATAGGAATTTGCAGATTTTAATTTATACATGGTAAGCTAGTTTTGATTTAAGAATTGAGGTGAATAATTGTAAAGCTTATAACTTAAATCTATTATACATAAAAGGAAAAATAACTTACATTTTTTAAATAATTTTCTTTTTCTTCAGATACTACATTTTCTTTTGCGTTCAAATCTAAATATTCTATTTCTTTCAGACTCATAGTTTCTTTTGTTTTTAGAACTTTGTTTTCATTTTGATCATTCTAAAAAATGAAATGGTTATGTTTATAACAAAATATTTATTGTTTTATACCAGGGACTGGAAATGTTGTATTTATGTATAATTTGATACTATAATACAAACATATGAGTATAGTCCTTTCTTTATTGAGGTGAAAAATATACTGATGATTATAATATTTAATAATGTTAATAGAGGACGAGTGGACAGTCCCCATCCGTCGTAGATATAATGTCGTGGTTAATGTATATAATAATTAATGCTGAATATGCAACAGGAACCAAATGGGTTTTTTGGTTTCGGTTTTCTAAAAAAAGTAAAGGTTCTAGAACCGGTTAATATCAATTCTGAAAAACAACGGCTATTTTCGGTTAATATGGGTTATTAGAAAAATAAATATTCATATTTCATAAAAATTTCTGATATTGCTGATAGTTGGTCGATCCATGTTAGAACAAAATAAAATATTAATTGAAAATTAGTTAGGTATTACAGTTTACTTACACTCATACTCAGATAACACTTTCACAGAATAATCAGTAAACACTACACTACTACACACGATTACACATCACCGCACATCGGCAACAACATATCAAATGGTTTTTCCAGTTTTCCTATCAATTTTTAGTTTTATTGTTTTGAACAATATATCCGTAATAACACAAAACAATATGGTATTAGTTATCACAATATATTTTAATCCCAAATCGTAAAAACAATATATATATATATATATAATATTAAATGCGTTACAAATTAAATTTTCAACATGAGTAAAAAAAAATCGATATTCTTTTTCCTACTAACTAATATTAACCTTTTTATAATTAAGATTATGGTTAAGGTTATGGTTTATCATTTTTTAACATTGAGGTGACGGTTCCTAATTTTTTTTAAGGTTAACTGGTTTAAGAACCAGTTAACCGTTTCATTTTGGTTCTGGTTCTGGTCCGTTTTATACTATTCGATAACATATTCAAATCTATTATACAGAGAATAAAAACTAACTTACATTTTTTAAATTATTTTCTTTTTCTTCAGACACTACATTTTCTTTTGCTTTCAAATCTAAATATTCTGTTTTTTTCAGACTGATAGTTTCTTTTGCCTTTTGAACTTTGTTTTCATTTTGATCATGCTGAAAAAAAAATATATATTTATAGTTTATATATAACATAATAGTTTTATTTATTCTCATAAAAATATTGGCGTAGGGAAAGTGGCACCCCCATCGCCCAGCACTAGTTGCTGCAATAGCTACCCCCTGGCCTTGTGTAGCTGGGGGGTCTGGTCCTCCAGGTTGAGGGTTTACCGTAGGGCTGACAACCCTACCTAATTAAAACTCTTATGTTATGATATCACAAATATCGAAGCCTCGGACAAGAGATTATGGAATAAAGACTGGAAATGGAAACGGAACACTGGATTAAAGATAGCAACCTGGAATGTAACAAGCCTGTTTAGAACTGGTGCATGCCAAAATTTAGCTGATGTGTTGAACACATATAAGATAGACGCTATAACAATACAGGAAGTACGATGGCTAGACGTTGGGCAAATTGATGTAGGCGAATACGTAATATACTACTCTGGATCACAGAGTTCTCACCATTTTGGAAAAGGTTTCGTGGTGCATAGAAAGTTAGAACCACACGTCATAGAGTTTAGACCAATCTCAGATAGACTGTCATTACTTATGCTAGACACGAAGCCAATGAACATATGTATAGTAAACGCACACGCCTCAACGGAAGTTAGCAATCAAAATAAAAAAGATGAATTTTAAGATGAATTGACGAAAATATATGAGGGAATACGGAAAAACTCAATAAAATTAGTGGTGGGTGATATGAATGCAAAATTTGGTAGAGAATCACAATTTATCTCCACGATTGGGAGAGAAAGCCTGCACGAACAGTGCAACGATAATGGGCTGAGACTAGTGTTGTTTGCAACATCCACTGACATGACAATAAGCAGTACAACATTTCCTCATAAGGACATACACAAAGCAACATGGAAATCACCAGATGATAGAACGAGAAATCAAATCGACCATGTATTAATCGAACGCAGATTTAAGAGTAGTATAATAGATGTCAGAAGTTATAGAAGTGCTGACTGTGACACAGATCACTTCCTGGTCATTGCAAAATTTAAAATGAAATGGAAAAGCCCGGAAAAAATGAAAGCAGAGAAGAAATCTAGGATAAATATTGAAATGCTAAAAGACCCAGAAGTAAAAAAACAATATCAAATAGGAATTGACAAAACCATCGAAGAATTGGTCGTAAAAATGAGGAGCTAGACTGGGAAGCAATCCGAAAGATGATCTTAAAAATAACAGAACAGAATATAGGCGTATTGAGACGGTCAAAAAAAGTTTGGTACAACAGTCAATGCCAAAAAGCTATTGAACAACGTAAAAAAGCAAGAAAAAATCATCTAAGATGGGGAACAAATGAAAGTAAAAGAATTTTCATAACCGAACATAAAGCATGCAAGAAAATCTTACAACAAGAAAAAAGGAAATTCTTTAACAATATACTACAAACTGCAGAAGACCGAAGCCAAAATAAAATAAGAAATTTTTTCCGTACAATAAAACAGTATAAACAGTTCAACCCTACATGCAGAGCTATAAAGAATCACAATGGACAAATAATTATGGATGCAAACACTAGAGCGTCAAGGAGGAAGGAATATTTTGAAAACCTACTAAATGCCACAATACCAGACAGCCCGACACCCTATACCATCTTGTAAGGCGTTGAACCATTCACCGAGAACATTAGTCAGGAGGAAGTGAATATGGCAGTCGCGGGTTTTAAAAACTGGAAGGCTCCAGGATCTGACAACATACCGGCGGAATTACTGAAATACGGAGGAAATAACCTTCAGAAAGTTTTATTTAGATTATGCGATAAGATTTGGACAGAAGAACAAATGCCAACAAGCTGGCATGAAGCAGTCATCATACCACTATATAAAAAAGAGGATAAAATGGAGTGTGACAATTACAGAGGTATATCCCTTCTGAATACAGCTTACAAAATAGTCTCCAAAATTCTACCGAAATGTTTGATGCCATATGTAGACGAAAACATAGGCAGCTACCAATGCAGTTTTAGAAAAAAAAAGTCAACAATAGACCAACTGTCAATCATAGGACAAATCATTGAAAAAAAGTACGAATACAGACAGAACGTATAGCAGTTGTTCATAGATTTTAAAAAGGCGTATGACAGCGTTCATAAAGTAAGTTTATATAACACTATGCATGAATTTGGGTTTCCTAGAAAACTAATCAGACTAGTCAAACTATGTATGGAGAACACACAGTATACAGTGAGAGTAGACAACACAATGTCCACCCCCTTTACTGTAGATACAGGCTTGAAACAAGGGGATGCTTTGTCCCCAATTCTATTCAACTTGGTACTAGAAAAAGTTGTAAGAGAGTTGCAGTGCCTAAGAGGTAGCCAAGTAACAAACAGCGATAATGACTGCGCATACTAGGTTTCACAGATGACCTGGATATTATAGGAAACTCGCTTACAGAAATAGCAAATGCATCAAGGGAACTGGAAAAAGCCGCGGAAAATGTTAATTAACAATAAACACAAACAAGACAAAATTAATGGAACTAATAGATAGTGACATAGACCCACAGCAAAGGGAAGGACTAACGTTTGAAAAAGTAGAAGAATTTAAGTATCTAGGATCAACTCTGAGCATAAAGAACAATTGGTCTAAAGAGATAAATATACGTATAAACAAAGCGGAAAAAACCTTCTACGCATTACTGAAATTTCGCTCTCGAGAAGATCTAAAACGAGATTGTATGTATCAAATATAAGACCCACATTGACCTACGGATGTAAGGCCTGAACTACAACGGTGACGACGGAAAAGAGGTTGAGAACTTTCAAAAACAGGATATGGCGAAAAATATGTGGTCCTGTGTTTGACGCGAATGTGGGATGTTGGCGAAGAAGATTCAATATAGAACTGCAAGAAATTATGAATCTGGCTCCAGTTACTAGCTTCATCAAAGGTCAGAGAATCCAATGGTTAGGGCATATCCTAAGAGATTAAAACGACCCTGTACAGGTTGCTTTCGAGTGGAAACCTAAGAGAAAACGACCAAGGGGACGTCCCAGGAAGAGGTGAATTGATGGAGTAGCGGAAGACCTAAAGGAAATGGGCATAGAAGACTGGCGTGTAATTGCTCAAGACAGAGAAAAGTGGCGGGATATTGTAGTGACGGCTAAAACTCATAGAGTAGAATGGCCAGAAGAAGAAGAAGACATAACAAATATACACATAAATTAGTTTATAAGGAATTAAATCGAGTGAAATTATGAACTCAAAATATTTGCAGTAATACAACTAGAAATATCTTAGTACAATTGGAACATCAAAAATGTGTAGTGCCAACTGAATTTGTTTTTAACATTGGACTTTCATTAAATATTTTGTGAGTTCTAAATATGTGACAATGAATATAAATGTAAATCAATCACTTATTATAGTTTTAATTTTTAATAAATTGAAATAGATACTTACAGTAACATTGTCTAATACCACTTCTAAATTATTAGCCATAAAATTGTAAACACATTGTATTTCTTCTTGCTGCAAAAATGAATACTTTAATCATAAAAATAAAATAAAAGTAGAAAGAATTAATTTTTTTATTTTATTTTTTTGTTCTTTTTTTTATAATATTTATTTATAAGAATATATTTACAATCTATTTTTACAATAATCAGTAAGTTTGATGACAACATTTTTAAATAACATTAAAATATTGAAATAGGAAGACCGTCAGTAGTGCCACCTGACAAGAAATTACATTAGGTTAATTATTTGGTATTATTTAATTTTTTATTTTTTTATTTTTTTTTTTGTATCTTATGCGTTAAGCATGTCTCAGGGCCACAGCCATTTTAATCTTCTGGGAGCGTATATTGCAGAGGATAATTTTTGGATTAAAGGATTATAATGAGTGTGTAGTTTGGAAAAGAATTTGGTATAATGGGATTTGGCCAAATCGTTAAGAGTAGGTAGTTTTAAATCTTTGTGGAAGTTTTTATTTGTTACGTACCAAGGGGAGGAGAAAAATTAATAACATATTTGAAAGTAAAAAAAAATTGAAAATTCAAACAAAGTAAAAAAAAAGTATAGGGACAAAATAAAAAGAATAATTATTAATAAAAAGTTATTTCTCATTTACTGTATACTAAGAGATAAATAAAATACAAATTTTAATATCAGATATCAAATGTCATGCTAATATAATTTTTGATAAAAATATGAAATAAAATTATAATGGTTATTTTATAATTAATATAATAATTAAATAAAGTTGTGTTAAAAAAGGTTTAATAGAATACTTATTTTCAGAATAAGAAATAAATAAATCAATCCCACAAGATGTAATTTAAAATGGATCAGAAAAATTTGAGCTTATTTCATATTTGTTTTATTAATATATAATATGAAAAACATTTAAAATACATTTAAACAAAAATATTGAACATTTTATTAGAACTTACATTCAACTCAGTTATTGCAAATGCTGTCAATTTGTTGTATGGTATTGGGCATTGCTCATTAATAGTAGTATCCATGTACATATTATTCAATGAATCAAATATATCAACAAGATCATTATTTTGTTTAATGAATAATTTCACTTTGTATAAGCCAAAACTAGGATCCATTTTCAATGGTAACATATGGAAACATTTTTGACTGAACATGCTTTTATCTATTGTGATATAATTTGGTTTATTTAATACCACATTCATTGATCTCATTTCGATTAAATAACAACTAAGAAAAATTGGTATAACTACTATTATTAATAATGTTACAAATAATTAACAAAAGCATTAAAACATACTTTGAAGGTATTTCAAAAACTGATGTTCTAGGTACATATTTTTTTATGCCATAATCAACCAGATATATATACAGACTTTCAATTTTAACCTCTAAAATGATGGCTCTAACCAATTCATTACAAAAAACAATCAAACAAGGAGTGTGTACATCTAGAGTAGGTAGCAACTTCAAATTATGTCTGTCCAATGAGTCCAATAAACTTTTTAAAACTGTAGACTCTGTGTCCTATAAATATTAAAAACAATGAATAATGACTAATTTACGTGTATTAAATATATACTGCCAATAATGCTTACTAGTACTCGAATTGTTAAAATAATTAAATCATTTTGTGCAGAAACTCTCGTAACAACAACGTTTATTAAAGTAACATAATCCAATTTTTGATGTCTAAGATTTGAGTATAATGTTGATGCTTTGCATGGAATAGCGGAATTATTTAACAGATCCATTTTATTGTTTGACATTATTATGGAGGACATACTATTAGCAATTGAGCTCATATTTGTCACATTAATAGTATCTGCCAAACCACTATCAACCAACTTCTTGTCAATGTCATATATCGACACAAAAGTAACACCACCAACCTCAAAATCTTTTTGAAATTTATAATACTTATCACATAGAATTTCATTCAATTCATTGACTGATTTACGTTTACTTAAATATGTGCTTAACAAAAATGTATGGACTGTAGCTCTTTGATACAAAGTATTTAAAAGTCTCTGATCCAAAGTACCCACAGTTACTTCTCTGACATGATTATATGGAACAACCATTGTTTGGCCATAATCTATGAGCATAATAGTAAGAGTTTTTGCTACTAAATCTGAACCTAACACTTGACATCTGTACACTCTTTCTTCACATATAGCTGTTTGCCAAACATATATGTACAATGTGTTTCCACTCAAGTCTAATTTATTGAATTCCTTTGAAAATATATATTAAAATTATAATGTTTATGAAATAAAATTATTGATCAGTATTATACCTTTGAATAATTTTTGTAGTCTTGAACAGTATTTTCCAAATTTTTTCTCTTTGTTGAATAAAAAGTAGCCCATATTTTTATAAAACATCCTTGAAAGGCAGCATTAGTTATATAAAGTTCATTTAACATCATGGGAACTAATGAATTCTCCATATTATCACAGTTGGTTTCCATTGAAAATACTCAGTTGATGTATTCTATCAAAAATTCAACAAAAAAAAAATACATTTATAGCATTTTTACTACCAAAAATCGTGTCCTCAGACACAAAAAAAAAAACACACATCATTGTAAAACCAATAGATTCCATCACTCCGTTCAGAATCTAAAAGTAAGTTTTACATACAGACTTTTGCAAAAATAAGATAATATAAAAATCAGGAAATGTTTATTACATGCTAAGATAAGAAGTAATAATTTATTTATAGAATAATTAATATCAGATAAAAATTCCTTAAAATTTAATTTTCTAAAACTTAAAAACCTTCAGAGACTTCCCGGTAAAAATAGTTTTATAGGTTACAAATGAAATCTTTTGAAACACACTTAAATATGACATTTTTCACGAGTGCTTCACGCTAGTGAATGCGATTGGCATCCACGTTAATGCGCATGCGCTGGGACTTGTAATTATCCGTGACTCGGATCGCGTGCAATCATATTTATCAAATTATTTTATTATCTAGTGGTTATTATGGATAATAATTTAAAGTGTAAGAAATGTAATAAACCATATGGTTTAGCAGTTTAGCGTATATTATATGCTTATATAATATTATAGCTTATATATTTTTGATTTAAGTTCTTTCGCGCAGCGAGCGAGGAGGCCGAAGGCTCATTCCGGTAGTTATTTACTCTGCCCTGTTACCTATCCGACGTGGTTTTTCATAACAAATCGGGGGGTTTTAAACACTTAAAAAATTTGAATTAAATTTGAATAATAAAATAATATGATAAATATGATGAGATTATGTGATATGAGATAATGATAATGATTGCGCGCGATAATTAAGTCCCAGCGCATGCGCATTAACGCGGATGCCAATCGCATTCACTGGCGTGAAGCACTCATCATTTTTCGATGTCTATAGAAAACCAAGTACAATAATAGAATACCGCATGACAAAATAAAAGGAGGATAAATGTTTTTTTTTTTTTTAAATTTTTTATCCCTTTTTTCTTATTTATTTGAAAAACTGTTCAGAAATTAAAAAAAAAAAAAATACCCCATCAATATAGTTTGTCTAGACTTGTACTACACCAACTAGACGAAATATTTCCTATCGAAAACCCAACAAATATGATGGTGACGATCGGAGGGTTGAAATCGTACACACAAAAAATAAAAGCATATCGAGGTAGAACAATATACATTTCACTCAGAATCTAAAATACAATATTTCTACTTTTCAAGTATTTAAAATAGTGTAGCATCATCCCAGTTTTGATCATTACGGTCACGCGTATTAGCAATAAGTAAAATTTCTCGATTTTTTTTTATCAGTTTACGCATTTATTTCGTTCACGACGTAGAGACACTACTGCACAGATTAGTATATACTGGCACAGTTTTCGGTTGCTAATTTTTGAGGCAGTTTTGTAGTATAAACTTGCCATACAGGCAACGCCACCATTCGCCTGAAGGCCAGTTTTTATTTTGTAATTACATTGTTTCTAACGCTATCAATCAGTCTTTTTATTTTAAATTCTTGGTAAGGAAAGAAAAGAATAGTTATTTTCCTCATGTATACAACCTTGTAGTAGGTATCTGGTACCTACTAAAATAAAAATAGTAAATACCTTTGAAGCTCGAAATAAATTAGGTGGGTTTTCAAAATCAACCTTTTCATATTGCTGGCATAGTCAGTCTTACATAGTCAGTCAATGACATTAGTCATCCTGGCACTAAACATCTATTAGGCATTTTATTATAAAAATGTATGAATTTAATTTTAGATAAAAACTTCCTAGTGAATTATTTCAATGCGTGTAAATAGATGTCAGAGAATGGTGTCATCAATAAGTATTTAAGAAAAGAGACAATATATATATATATATATATATATATATATTAGGTATTGAATGAAAATTATGGACATTATAAATAACAACCAATATATAACATAAACTGCCTAGACATTTAATATTTTCAATTCTTTGAAATCTAAAGTTTGTCTTGTTGATATAAGTATAATTTTGATTTACATAAAATATTACTTATACAGATTTTTATTCATTTTTCTGGTTGTAAATAATATGCACCCAAATGCACTAAGTCTTCTGGCCGTATAAGTCCAAAATGTGATAACTCTCACCAAAAATATAAAAACTCGGTGGTGTGTAAAAAGTAACTTCGTATGAAAATCAATAAAAACACAGAACATATCAAAATCCAATTTAAAACGAAAATCAAAAAAAAATTAGAGATTCCGGGCGTGGATTACGATTACGTTGAGCGCAACTTAGTCGTATACGCCACGCAAAGGGTTGATGTAGGAAACAAATATTTTTGGTAGATTAATTCCCCGACCGAGAACCAATAGGTGTAAAACCTGTTGTAAAAGATATATTCAGTTTTTATTCTGGTGACCACAAAAACGAGTACTGCGCAGAAGTTTTCCCAAATAAAATCCCTCAGATTTCACATTCTGCCACTCTATATAAAAGTCGTTTTACTCTCGAACAACTGACCACGGAAACGAGTACTGGATAAGGAAATAATTATTACACAGCCTTAGTACCTTGTAAAAGTTGACAGTCTAAGTAAACTCTTACCAAACCTCGAGATACCTAAAATGAAACACTTCAAAATAAAAGCAACTCAAAGTCAAATAAAATTAAAATAGTATAATATCAAAAAGATAAAAAAGTAACATAAAATTGGCAAATATATTGTAGCTCCCACACAGCCGTGGAAATGATAGCACCTCCATGTATGCTTAATCCCTTGTCTAGTCAGCACCTTTTCCGTGATGACGAGACCGGTGTCCGCATTAAATTAAATTTGTATACAATTTAAATATGATTATATACTAATAAACAAATAACTTATGTATTTATAACCGTTTTACATGACTATGAAATATACTTATTTGACAAAACTATAGTGGCCTATATATTTCCAACAATTCGGTATATTATATCGACATGTCGATGACTGTGCGGGTGATCATTCCGCCAACTACAAAGGATGTCCAACATACAAGGCACTATTCAATCGTCGCAAAACAAATCAAGCAAATCATCAAAATCCTAAAAATCTAAATTTGAATAAAATACTTCCTCTGCTTATATCACTACCACCCTTTTCCGAAAATTCTTATGCCTCCGTTACCGATTCTATTAATATCCCATTACCTAATAGCTCCACTAACGACAAATCGTTTCCCGAATTTATCACAAAACTTACAGAATTGATTAATCCTCTTATTGCCCTCCGAACTGCTGTACACGCAAACATCTTAGTCCATAGCTGAAAAATATCTCAAACCTACGTCCATGAAGTTGGCTCACCGACTATGGAAAATCAATTCCAATTACACGCCAATATTTTGCGAGTAATTTGCTAGAATTTGCGAGTCCATTCCCAGAATTTGCTAGTCAACTAAAGTTGAGATATGAGCTTTCAAAGTTCTGAAGTTTGCCCACTCAAGTTGAGCTAGAACTTTCAAAATGGTACCAAAAGCTTCGTCTTGATTTGCTAGAATTTGCGAGTCCATTCCCAAAATTTGTAGGTCAACCAAAGTAGAGATATGAGCTTTCAAAGTTCTAAAATTGGCCCATTCAAATTGAGCTATAATTTAAAAAATGGTACCAAAAACTTCGTCTTGATTTGTTAGAATTTGCTAGTCCATTCCCAGAATTTGCTAATCAACCAAAGTTGAGATGTGAGCTATCAAAGTTCTGAAATTGGCCCACCCAAGTTGAGCTAAAGCTTTTAAAATAGTACTCAAGGCTTAATCCAAATTGTTATGTCCTTTTTATAACTTTGACAAGAACGCTGAACCTTGCTTGTAATAACTATTTATTAATTGTTATTTATTTTTAAATGTAGGAAAAATATAATTTAATTTTCTATTTTTTATTTTTTTTATTTTAACTGATCCATTTCAAGGCAATGCCAATATTTTTAAATAGATTGAAAATTAGTTTTTGGAATTAGCAAATAAATCTATGTTGACAGATTTGTTGAAACTAAGGCCAGTATTTTACAAATAAACATATCAAAATTTCTATTCCATAAGTTAGAATAATAAAATACATTCTTCGCTTCACTGAGAATCTTAAATAAAATAAAAAAAAGGTTATTTAAAATTACATATTTTAAATTACGTACGTGCGTAATGTCAAAATCAAAAAATTTCCTATCCACAGATATATCTTCTGATCCTTCATCGGTATCCGACTTCTTATTCTCTTTTTTTGTCCCATTGGATTGGTTCAGATTTTAAATTATGTACGGATGTAAATGCTAAAATAACTACATACTTTGATTATTTGGTCCATTGAATAAACATATGTATTTTTTATTTTTAAAATTATGACAAATTTCATAATTTGATGATTATGTAATTATTTTTAAATTTAAATATTTCAGTGGTTCAGAGAAGTAGATCAAAATATTTATTAATTTTTTTCAAAGTTTTCAATTTTGAATATGAAAATAGTTGTAAAATTAATATTGACATTATCGATTACGATTCTCGTATAGAATAATAGAAAAAACTATAATTGATACAGTCTATATAACATTATATAATTACGTTGAAATAAAGAACCATTTGAAAAATGTTATGGTGCAATTTATCGCATCCATATCGCGTTATTGTACGTTTCACGAAACGGACATTGTTTGCATCCATTTCATGAAATGGAACCACGATTTCACCACTTCACGTTATTACACAATAGGACAATATTTCGTGAAATGGATACCTAAACTGTCATCAACGGAACTTGTTCCATCATTGGGATGTTCAATTAGTGAAAATTAAAAAAGCTTAATCTAAAAGAACGATCTGTTCTATCATAAACGATAGTTAAATATTATATTTAAGTATAATCTGTTTTTTAAGCTGTTTATCAGTTTTTTTTACTGTCAAGAAAAGAAGAAAAAAATAAGAAAAAAGAACGATCTATAAACTGTTTTAGAAATAAAAAAAACTTTAATACAAACTACTATACTATTTAATAATAGTATACAGCAATAATAAGACCAATGCTTACTTAAGGCTGTGAAGCTTGGACTACCACCATTACAACAAAAAGGAGACTTAGGACTATTGAAAATAGAATTTGGAGGACAATATGTGGACCAACTTATGGTAACATCAATGCAACTTGGAGAAGAATATACAACAAAGAACTATAAGACGAATTGGGTATTGTATCAGTTATCAGCTTTATAAAAGTACAAAGGATTCAATGGCTAGAACATGCGATGCGGAGAAGCGAGAATGATATAAGTAGAACAATCCTAAATTGGAAATCAATGTGAAAGAGACCTCGAGGAAGATCCAGGCAAAAGTGGTTGGATGTTATGGAAGAAGACCTTAAAAGATTGGGAGTACAGGAATGGAGGGAAAAAGTTCAGGACCGGAAAAAATGGAGAGATATTGTGATAGCGGCCAAAACTCTTAGAGAGTACTAAGTGCCAGAGGAAGAAGAGAAGATTATTTATTTAAATAAGCTTTCGAATTTTGGCAACGAGAATTACATTTAAATTACCTTTAAAACAAGCACATTTTAGATCCTGAATGGAGTGATGGAATCTATTGGGTTTAAAAAGATGTTTTTTTTTTTTTTGTGTCTTTTATCACATTTTGGGGCACTAAAAATGCTTCGATTTTTTCAAATAGCAACTTTTCTGAAAGCAAAGTAATTGTAAATGGTACTTGAGCATATCAAAAATTAATCTAAGTTCAATCAAGTTTTTTTTTTTGAAATACCGATAAAAAATATTTGGCTGAAGAAAAACTTTTGAAAATTTATTACAAAGTCTATTATAAGTTATACTTATCACAAATAAAAAAAATTGGAAATCGTTTCACTCAAATTTTTTTTTTATAAGCAAATATTGACATAATATTATAATTTAAATATAATATAATATTTATTCTTGACTGACAAATCACTTCAATTCAGAATCGTCATTCTTATACAATGATAACTATCATTGCATTCAAATTTTATACATCCATTGTTATGAGCTACTATATGACAGAGATCCACTTCACTCCTATTGTACTAGCAGAACATGTTCCCGTCCGCATTTATAATATAAGATAGAAAAATTGTTGTTACTTATTCATCGTTTATTTATTTGTTTCCTATTATAATTCACTGTATGTAATTATTCATTATTTTGTGTTCTTCGTTTTTTTTTTTTTTATATTCAGAGTAAAATTGATGATAACCCACGGTTGAATTTAGTCGTTATTCATACACACTTCAAAAATGTACTCTCAGAATTTATATTATTTTCTTCTTTTTAATATATAAGATATTACATTATTTTAAAAAAATTTATAATAATTTTTATTATGTTTTTAATAATTGTTGTTAATCAAATGTTGAAAGAAAACCATGCGTTTCTATGGAATTAGTCATCGATATATTGTCCTCAGTTGCTAAGGATTTATTTGATATAAATGGTTATCTTATCTCTAACTCATATCCACTCTGGCATCAACTTAGTAAAAATATGGATAGTAAAGTGACTGCTCATTCATTGTGTTTATGCATCAAACAAGATCGTCTTTTGTGGCTAACTAGTTTAAGAGAAATTGTTGGGAAACCAATAAGGAAATTTTTTTTGATTTTGACATTACGTACGTACGTAATTTAAAATATGTGTAATTTTAAATAATCTTTTTTATATTTATTTAAGATTCTCAGTGAAGCGAAAAATGTATTTTATTATTCTAACTTATGGAATAGAAATTTTAATATATTTATTTGTAAAATACTGGCCTTAATTTCAACAAATCTGTCAACGTAGATTTATTTGCTAATTCCAAAAACTAATTTTCAATCTATTTAAAAATATTGTCATTGCCTTGAAATGGATCAGTTAAAATAAAAAAAATAGAAAATGAAATTATATTTTTTCTACATTTAAAAATAGATAACAATTTATAAATAGTTATTACAAGCAAGGTTCAGCATTCTTGTCAAAGTTATAAAAGGGACATAACAATTTGGATTAAGCCTTGAGTACCATTCTATAAGCTCTAGCTCAACTTGGGTGGGTCAATTTCAGAACTTTGATAGCTCACATTTCAACTTTGGTTGACTAGCAAATTCTGGGAATGGACTCGCAAATTCTAGCAAATCAAGACGAAGCTTTTGGTACCATTTTTTAAGTTCTAGCTCAATTTGAATGGGCCAATTTCAGAACTTTGAAAGCTCATATCTCAACTTTGGTCGACTAGCAAATTCTGGGAATGGACTCGCAAATTTTAGCAAATCAAGACGAAGCTTTTGGTAACATTTTGAAAGCTCTAGCTCAACTTGAGTGAGCAAACTTCAGAACTTAGAAAGCTCATACTCAACTTTGGTTGACTAGCAAATTCTGGGAATGTACCAGCAAATTCTAACAAATCGAGACGAAGCTTTTGGTACCATTTTTGAGAGATTTGAGTTTGGTGGGTGGGCTACCTGAAGTTGGCCCATCCTGGAATTGTAGGGGAAGTAATGACTAGCAAATTCTGGGAATGGACTCGCAAATTCTAGCAAATTACTCGCAAAATATTGGCATGAAATTGGAATTGATTTTTCATAGACGGTGGACCAACTTCATGGACATCTCCAACTCACTATTTAAATTATCATTATATCTTACCATTGATTATAAATACTATGATATTTATTTATTTATATTATATAATATTTATAATCAATGGTCTTACTTATGTTTCGTGTTTGGTATAGTTATATCGCATATTTTTTTATTATTTGTGTTATATACACACGCAACTGCCGATAACGCACTCAATTTTATCATTTTAAAAGCATAATATTATCTTATTAATATTATCTTTTAATCAAAACTTGCCATTCAATTTAAAATTTTGGATTTCGTAATATTGTAGATGTCTAATGTTATTTTATTGTTATAATACTTCACCACAAATACTCTTTAAATGATAAGAAAAAAATAGTAGCATCTACAATCTACATAGACGCAATCACTATACGTCATCGTATATCGTTCGCGAATTTAACATATTAATAAAAAACCGGTTTTCAACAATGAAAAAACTATTAATAGATAGTTGATGTTTCTGTAATAACCACGGGCCAAGATATGGACTGGTATCGAATACCTAATCAGTGACACTCATAGCGTTTTCCACCGGTCTGCACTTTTGCACTAAGTGTACACTGGAATAGTTCACTATTCACTATTTCATGCAAGAGCAGAAAAAACATTAATCTGGTTGATAAGATACACCGCCGCAAAAGGCTCGTGCGATTACCATTGCACTCGGTGCACATTAATTTGGCCGATGGAACATAAAAATATGCACTGGTGCAGTCAGACGTCAGTGCAGGTCAGTGAAAAACGCTATCAGACGTTTCTAAAGCCGCCGCGAGGTACAACAACTAGGGGGCAATAGCGCTATCTAAAATTGGATTAAAATGATATATTGAAAATAACATGATGAATGTTTTATTATGGATAATAACAAGTTTAACTATAGTTTATAAATTATAAAATATTTTTTTTATACTTTAAAAGAATATAGACGTACGATTATTATTAAAACTACTTGGTGCAGATTAGTTCCATTATTTGTTATTACTTATTAGTGTTATTACTATGTGTGCCGCTCTTACCCATAGTTATACAGATTACGGATGGGTAGGTAAAGGTTACAAAACATTTTACGATTGTTTCGTTACTACTCCCCGACCAAGTCAACAGCAGTTCAGTATATAGGTATCCTAGTCCGTGGTAATGAGCTAAAATGAAATTATGAAAATGTTGTTTCGTCAATTACTATACTCCTTTGTTACGGTACGAGCAATCGGGATTACAAAGGTTCGAGAGCATAATATCAGGGGGTAAATGTGCAGTCTTGGAAACTAAAGGACGTAACTGGCTTTTCGCTGGTCTCAGGGTCTCAGGGAGTGTGTGCCTGACAATATTAATATTACAAAAAAAGTGTGGTGTTGCATTGAATTACAACAGAAATCCGATGTAGATATTTGGCACGGGAAACTAGCATAGAATTGTATATGGATATATATAATTACGTAGCCCACGAATAATGAAACGGCTGTCCGTGTGCACACACCAAAGGCGGACCTCCCTTATTTTAAAATGTATTACAAATTCGAAGGGGGAAGGAGTAAAAGGTCGGTGCGCATGCCATCACAACTTGTAACGAAAAGCCAATAAAATATAAAAAGGTTGCATGCATGTAATATAGGAGTACAGTGGTATATGGTCTTGGAATATTAAATTGTAATAATGTTAACACCTGTAAATGTAGACTGAAGTCGATAAGTAAAATATTGTAAGATGTAGGTAATATGCATAAATTATACGTTTACATTTAAAGCCCAGATGGTATATTGCAGGTGTGGTTCATATTTCATAATATATTAATATGGTTGTATTATAATAATAAGATATACCTAATATTAAATAATATAGTTAGCATAATATAGGCACCACCATATTATGCTATTTTGTCCGAAATTATAAGATAATAAAAAAAAGTCGTGTTCGCGACTCGTTGTAGACGAATTATATGTGCGTTGTATGATTTAATATTATTATTATTATTACTATTTAATATGTATATTTTTTTAATCCTCGGCAACTTAAGCAATTGACTGTAGGATGCCAACGGTTGATTTGGAAACGAAATGTGTTATGGAACACACAAGTGCACAAGTGGCATGATTTCGTCACTAAATCCCCAGGTGGTCACCCATCCGGGAGCTATATAGCGACGCCGATCACGGTGTTTAACACTATCGGCGCAGTACCTATCCTCTACAGTATTCTCCTTTGAGGATTGTCCGATTGAATGGTTTAGGTCATAGCCTCATAGGTCTCAAATTTACTTCATCCACTTTGAGAATCAAACATTTTCCAGAGCCCCCTAAATATTTTTAAGCTCACCAACTGTAGTGTATATTAAAAACTAATGCAAATATATATTACAACACGCCCAACATTTCTTCGGGTCTTATACCCCACTGGAAGAACATCAGCGCCCACAGTGGAACATTTAAACTTTGCTTGGCACACGGACAACGCAGTAATACGTAACAAATAATTGTAATTGTCATTCAATTTAAAATTTTGTATTTCGTAAAATTGTAGATCCGACGGTGGAACGAGCGGTTGTAATATTGTAGGACAAAAATGTATACGTGAATAAAATATTAAATGTTAATTAAAAATATTATATTACATTTTGATTAGCAACGGACATGGGTACTCACCGGTTTTCACGTTGAACACGTACGAAGTCGGAAACGATGCCGAAAGCTTGAACAGCGACTACAACCGACGTCCAAGTTTAATAAGTTTAATAGTTCAATAGCGAAATGCCGAAATCGTATGAATGAATACCCGAATACCAGTCACCCGATGAGCAACGATGACAATTATTGACAGTACGACACGGAGACACAAGTCGTCACAAACGTCGGCGAGAAACGAATAAGTAATAACTCACTCCCAACCCCAAGTCCCAGTCTTTCACTGATACGACTCGTTGTTTGCACACGGAATTCATTAAATTCGGAGAAACACGAAACACGATTAAATTTAAAACTGGTAATCAACCATTCAACCAAAACAATATGCGCGGTAATCGTAATCCCTACTTTTTTCTAGCCACGTGCGCGTATAAAGGAAACCACGCGCGCTCTTATCAGTAATTGGTCTTGTCGTAACGAGAATACATTTTTACCCTATAAATAACTAAAACTACAAGAACAAAAAAATTAGTTTAATAATTTAATATAGACAATTATTGTGTTGCTTGCAAATTGCAATGTTATAAACCCACACAATTTATTATACTATATTATATTATGTATATTAATGTAATGTCAGCATGATGCTGACATTAAATTTTTTACAAAGAACAAACAACGATTGACTGTGAAACAGACACCGGTCTCGCGCAAAATCATTGTATTAATAGTTTTAGGGCAATAGCACGAAGTCCTATCGTGAATTCGTGACCGGCCGATGGCCATTCGGTTAGAGTCATTCTCCCAACTTCCCGTGAATCCATAAATCTTGTAATAATTATAATCTGATTAATCTCACATTGTTGTAATAAAATAATTCAGTGGTTAAAACTTTAAGCATAGATTAAAAATTTACTAAATATTTGAATATATATTTTAATATATTTAATCTATGCGTCTTTAATGAATTCATTTTTGAATTTTTTAGTCGTGTCAGTTGTGGTGTTGCAATACAGGCGTTTACAACATCAAGCCGTCGTGGTAATTAAGTAGAGTAATAATTACTGCTCTGTGATTAATAAATAATTTGGACTACATGTACATCATTCATTGTATTATAATTTATAATATTCGCAGACAATATTTTATTTTAAAACAGATTTTATAATTTTTCATATATAAGTATTATAATAGGGCATTCATATTGCAGTAAGACGTCTGTTATAATATAATATATAAGTATTTATAATCAATGGTATAATATAATGCCTCGTCCAGACCGAGATAACTTGTTATAAACACTTTTATCTACACTATAAACTATTTATAAACTTATAAAGTTATAACAGACTATATATATTATATATAATGATGATATTGAGCTACATGGTACAATATACAAATATAGCCAAACTTTAATATATTTTAATTTGTACTGCTAAGTACAAAACTGAAAACGATAAATTACTACAGTGGCGTATGCAGGAGGGGATGGGATCATAACCCTTCGCTCCCTCCCGAAATTTTCTCCGAGGTCTACGATATTTATAATTATTATTAAAGGTTTGAAATCAAATTGGACTTTAATTTACTGCTCAAGAACCTCAAGACGCCTAAGTATTGACTAATAAGTAAAAAGTTACCTATCAGAGTATATTACAGTTGAATTCCGTTATTTTATGAAACTTGACTGATTCGACAATAACGTCACTAACCATAACGCACTAACGCATTTAATCTACAACACAGTACCATAGATTAAATTATACGTATATAATCTATAGCGGTACTAAGTAACAATACCTCGATTTAAAATGTCTATGAACCAATTCACATTGACATGAACACCACAGCTAATAACAGACTCCACTAATACAGTATACTTTAGTTTTAGTAGAGTAATAGTCAATGGAGTAAGGACATCGAACTAAAACCTGAGAGTCTGAGACTTCAGCGGCCCATACACGATCAATATTTGATATTGACAGTGTATGCATCATAATATTGAAGACATGTTCAATATATTGAAACAATCAGTTATTTTGATAATAATTGATAGATTGTCAATATTATTCTATTTTTCAACCACTCTTTTGACCAAGTTCTTCGTTGTTTTTTACCTTTTTTGGTTTTTTTTTTTTCATCAAGTGACAAGGCAAGTGCAATAGCAATAATTTCTTTATCTTCTACAGCAAATAATTTATTAACTTTTGACACTTGGATATCAATTTTGAAATTGTTAAAAAAATTATTACTTCTAAATATGATCATAAGTAAATGTCTTCAGTAAAGTTGTAACTTTTTGAAGAGATATACAAGGTGTTTTAAGATTTGTTAATAATTTAAAAATTTGCGATGAGACATAATATATATACTAATGATAGATTTTTTACCACTTTAATTTTATTATTTAGATTATTTAATCTAAATTTGAGTTTTAACAAGTTATATAACAACATATTCTTATTATACTAGGGATTATTTCATATTGAGAATTATTTTTGGATAAAAGAAGAACAAATTTCCTTAATTTACTCATAAACAATTACAACAGTATATAATTTGTCGCTGTAATTTGGAATAATATTATAATTACAAATTACCTATATAATTATAATTTATTAGGTATCTTAATAATATGCAGATGCCCACTGAATATGATTAATTGTTAACCAATTTAATATATTAATTAATAAGATCAAAGATTATTTGTTTATAAGATACTGCATAATATACAATATACATATTACGACTAATTATTGAATTAGTCAAATTTGCATTTGAAAAAAATATAAGTTTTTGAATATTAAATATGGACAAAACTTAACAAATATCATGAATCTACTAACAATTTGTTGTTCAAATTCAAAAATTTCCAATTTTAATACTTAAGGCTTGAAAATTGGATACAACATTTATTTCAGATTTTTTTTTGTTATTAATAAAATAATATTTCATTGGAAAAGAACAAACACATTTTCATTGCTTTTATGGTATTTTATAGATAAGTTATGGCGTTAAATTTTTGATTATTATGAGGTCCACACAAGGGTACAAAGCACAATAGATGGGTGTTTGCATTTTAAAATTAAAGCAAGATATTTTGACCAAATTAAATAATACTTTGATAATGTTGGAGGGCCTAGTTGAGGTAAAAGAACCACTGATAGCATTACCATTATTTCTTTGTCAGTTAAGCAATGTTTAACAATAACAACAAATAACAAATTAATAATAATAAAGAATTTTGTAATGTTATTAAAACCATTTGAAACTGATTATACAAGTATACAACCATCTTATAAGCAAAAACCCAAAACTGGTTACAGAAGGAAAAAAAACTTGGTAAATACACTGCATTTTACTCAGAATGTAAAATTCAAATTGCTTCAGTAATTTTTTTATAATTCTATATATTAAAAACTTAATATTTAATTATTATGATTAAATCTATAAAGGCAAGTGTTAATTAATTTTTTTTTTTGTGGTCCCTCGAAGTTTTTGGTTAATTTTGAAAGTTGATTGTCATTTTCAATACATTTTGATAAGCTTTTGGTACAAGTGTTTGGTAATTTCATATCAAAATAGATACATACCTAAAAATATATATTATAATATAACATCTATTATAATTTAAAATATAGTTATCTTATGATGCACATTTAAATTGATTTCACTGAACAACCAAACATGGAAACTTTGCACTACAAAAAATTAAATATTATTTTGCGAAATTGACATACTTTGTGTGAAATAGTTATAAACACAAAACAAGACACAGGTTTTGTATTAGATTTCGCTGTATACATTCCAGAACAAAAGGCAGTAACAGGTTCTCCTAGTTTAAATGTTGAAACTTGCTTTGTCTGATCTATAATAAAGGTGTCTCCATTCCACGCACACGCTATTAAGTAATCAGGGCTACTTTCTGTTATAGACAACTTATTTAAACAGAACATTTCATGTTCAATATTTTTAGACCTTGAAAACCAAAAAGCTATTCAATATTGATTATTTTCTATTGTCTATAATGAAAAATCTTACCATAAAATTGTCTCTCGTTTAGCCAACATTAATAAACCATCTAAAGTAGCAATGGCATACAAATTATTATTTATATCATTAATGTCTTCTTTACTTTTGTCTATCTTGAGATCTCCAATCATCTCTGATGAAATTGAAGGATTACGAAGTTCAGACGATAATTCGTTTTCATAATCAATTATTTTTTCACTAAAAAAATAATAAACATCTTCTGTTAACATAATATTACTAATTTTTATAATAATTTTAACTGTCTTACAACATCAACTCTGGATAAGCAATGGGACAATAAATACGCAATGCAGTAACGCCGGGTTGAGAAACAAGCAAACATGGTCGACCATCAATGTCTTTAATCATTATGATTGAACCAATTTGGTTACCACATTCCCACTTATGTAATGGAACTAGTCGTCCAGCAGCTGCACTTTGACTCCAACGATAAGAACGAATTACTCTATCTGTTAAACCAACAATTAATTCTAACATTCCATCTGCATCAATATCACCTAATAAAAGCACCTAAAATTATTATTATACCAACAAATATTTTCTTTACACAACCACAACTTAATATATTTTTCTTAATCAAAGTATTTACTTTAGTGTTGGATGGGATTCGTTGAACGTGTACTGGTTCAAGTTTGACAATACATTCGTCGGTTATCTCTGATTTACTTAATTTCAAACATAAATATATATGACACCAGCCATCACCAGATATAACTATTAAAGTATTACTACCACAATTCATTAAATCTCCAATAGCTATTGCCGTAATTATACCCAATCCAGATATTTTTTGTATTTGTTGCTGTCCTTTAAAAATGTACAAATCACCTTCCATGTTACCAACAACTAATTCTATATCATTATCATTGTCAACATCACCAAGCGCAATAGCATTTTTAAACACATTTCCGGGCAGCTCAAAATCAAAATGGTCAACAAAAGTTGCTATGTCCATTTTGACAGTAATTACGTTAATCTGAAAGTAAAATAAACTCTTAATTTTAAACATTATTGAAAAGTAATTATTCATTTAGAAATATTAATGATGGAATTGCACACAGTATTAATAGATACCGAAATATAATTTTAAAACTGGCATTAAATTATAATTAATTAGGTAAAGAAATGGTATTTAAAAATCACCAATTTTCATAAATTATGTTAAAAACTAAATCTAATTTGTTTTCTTTTGATTTTTATGATACAGAGTGTGCGAATAATGAATATTATTAATTATATATATTATTTACTTTTTGATCCCAACTAAAGCGAAATGGAACTTTGGAATTAGCTTATTATTGTGTTCTTTGACATCAAATAATGGTACTTGGTACATTTAAAATCAAAGAATTATAAATATTAATAAATTAAAACTAAAACCTTACTAACACAAAAAAGAAAATTAGCTACTTGTAGAAAAAAATCAAAAAAATAATAACAGTTCTCTGTAATCTGTGATATCAGTTTTATATTATCAATATTCATTCTGTGGTATCACCACAGATATAAAATACATACAAAATACAATATATAAAAATATAAAAATACAAAATATATTTTATATCTGTGGGTAACACCAGCATCACGTGATTTATTATCAGAAAAAACTTGGAAAGTGACGAACAGAGGACACACTTGTTCCACAGAATATAATATGAATTTTAGTTCTGTACTTCAGTAGTGAGGAGCACATTTTAAGACAGTAGTATGTATAGCCGTGATGAGGACTAAGGAGTAAGCAACATAGAATTGATATTTTTCTATAATAGAATCACAGAATAAAATTATTCTGCGATAGAATTGAATATTGATAGAAACACTGTATGTCTGTATTGTATACTTTGTGAGGAACTGAGGAGTAAGAATTTAAATTTTAGTTGAGTAGAAGACTTATTACTAAGAACCCTACGTCTCTATGTTAAAATCCCTATTTAACAATTTTTTCGTTTTAGTATAAATTTGATTTTTTATACAAAATTAAAGTACTTATGGCTACTATTAAAGTTTAAAAATTAGTGTTCAACGTTTTTTCACATTTTAAAGATTGCTGCATAAAATTACAATAGTTTTTCATTTAATATAATTATAATAGAGGAATTTTTTTGCTATTCAGAAATATATAATAGATCATTTGCTTTTAAAGAAGATTGGCATACAAAAATAATTATTATTGGAAATGTGGTTACAGTAAATTCGTAAACTCTAAATACTAAAATTATATCAATTTATTAATATGCAATAAATATGAATTGCATATTTTATAGGAATGTATTGGTGAATTATTTGTTGAGTAAATGTATATTATTTAACTAATAATATTAACATTGTCAACTGATAATTACTATAAAGAACGAATATATGAGATGTAGTATTGGTGTAGCATCGATGGTGGACAAGATGAGAGAAAATAGACTGAGATGGTTTGTGATGTAGCGAGAGAAAATGAAAGTAGTAAGAGTGGTTATAAAAATGAATATTGTAGGGAAAATATAAAGACCAAAAAAGAGATGGTTGGATACGATTGAGAATGAAATGAGGGCGGTTGGTGTGTGTGTAGGAATGTGGAAAATGGAGACAAATGAGGATTTAGGATATAAGTGGCCAATCTCAAATAGTAGGGAGAAAAGTAAAGGAGAAGAAAAACAACTAATAATTACTATATAGATATAAACTGCAGAAAACATATGTATTACTATTATATTATATAATTATATAAATTAAGTAATGACATTTGGAGGTGTAAAGGAATAGTCCACAGTTTCCACAGGTCTACGAACAATAAATAATTTCAATACTCCAAATATTTGAGCTCTAGTAAGCCTATAATTTCTAAGGTGAATACATTTAATTTCATTATTTCAAACTTGAATAGATGATACAATTGATTTTTTCACCCAATTGATACTAACCAAAACACATTGTCACATTGTTTCATAAAAATAAAAATAAAAAATTGGATTTAAAATTGATTAATTTTTAATTTTAAATTTTAATTAAAATGCACTCTTAATACTCCTATTAAAGGATCTGTAGATATTTGACAATGTAAAAATTTAATAAAATAAATAACAATATAACTGATATTATTAAAATGTAGGATAGATAATAAACTTGTTATTAATTGACTATAATTGTGATAAACAAAATAAATAATAAAAAATATTTTAACAATGATAAATAACAGAAACATTTAAATATTTAAAATTTAATATTACATTTAAATATTAGTTGAAATGCAAAATGTGCATGTTGTATGCAAACCCAAACAATCAGAATGAAATCCATGGCCACATCTAATTAAAAATAAAGATCATAGTGAATACAATAGGTATATTTAGATTAAAGATGTGACTAATATAAGTAAAATATGTACCTGAAAATAAACATGGATTCCAATACAATTTTTTGTTTACATGAGGAACATATTATAGGATTTGATACACCATGTTTGGCTGAATTTAATGCTTCAGCCAATTGATCATGTAAATCACCATGAAGCAATATCTCTGTTGACTTTAACATTTCCATTTCAAACTGACATTTATCGATTAAACCTAAATTTAATTTGTAATAATATTTTATACAATTAAAATTTTGTAATGCACTAATATTTAAATTTTAATATAATTAAAATATTTATAGTATAATAATATAATTTTTCTATTACCCATTATAAGATTCCTAAAATGACCAACAGTGCCTGTGGAACTATTCAAAAGCAAATGCATTTCAGTAGCTAAATTAAGATCACTGCTATCCAAAATTTTTCGTAAGTGTTCTGAATAACATACATTTTATCAAAATAAAATAAAATTCAATATTAAGTCACAAATAAATAAAAAATACCATGTGATTGGAGACTGAGAAGACACTGCAGTATTGGCAACCATGTAGATTTTGGATCAAGCACAGCAGATCCTCTCTGAGCTAATGCTATTAAAGCTTCAGTACACTCTTCAACAGAATTTTCCTAAGAAAACAATTAATAGTTATAACTTGCAATTAAAAGATAAAATGAAGTAATTCTGTTTTGAATTGTTAGCAAATTTCTAGTTTATTTATTACAGTATTTTCAAAAACTTAACTGTTATAGAAGACAGGTTTATACATTGACAAAAGCTAATGTATGCTATGTTTACCAAAATTAATTATGTTAATAATAGTATTAGTGTTATTTGCGACAATCAACTATCATAGTTTACGTTAAAATAAATATTAAATTAGCAAACACTTTTTTATTAAAGGACTACAAACTTATGGCAAGATATAACTTAATTTTATTATTAATTAAGTATAATAAAAGTTTTTACAGAAAAAATAATTATTAGTCACTACAAGTCTATAAATTAATATTTATTAATGAATTAAATTAAATTAAAAAGTATAAGTTAAGCAAATGTATGAATAGGTAAAAATGTTTGCCGCTTCATGTTTAGATTAATAATTGATTAAACATATACTAACCACTCGTATGGCTTCCTGAAGTTTACTGAACAATAAATCAAATGCTCCCTGAAAATCGCCTAATCTTTCCAACAATATTGCAGTAACATTGTCTAGTCCGGCTGCTCTAGTGGCCTAAAATGTATTCAAATTATAGAACTCTAATAGTATGTAAAAATATAAAATGGTTATCTCTTACAGTCATTGCTTTGGTTAAATGCAATGAATCATTAGATTTTACAAATTCCATTACAGTGTTTGGTTCAAATTGACATAAAAGTTCCAAGTAATGAGTACAGAGTGTAACATCAGAATTCATGTGTGGTCTAAAAGATTCAATACTTCAATAGTAATTTTGGTAAGACAAACATTAGATTTACTACATTTTTATATAACAAATTAAATAAAAAATAAAAGTCTTTACTTACATTGCACCTTTTAAGAATAGAAATCTTTGATAGTTAGATTTTATTTGGTTAGTAACATCAGGTATGTATTTTTTATAAAATGTACCAAAAATTACCCCACATTTACCAGCATCTATTTCCAATAATACCTGTATCAAATAATAAATAATGTTTTTAATACTATAAATTAAATCATGACTAGAAAAAAATCATAAGACAAACATTTATTACAATATTTTAAAGATATAATTATAAATATTATTATTGAAATTGCCTTTGAGTTGTCATAAGACAGTTGTTCAAAATATTCTGGTCTAGAACTGATGAAAGAAAATATTTGATGTTTTTTTGAATCGTCAAGTATATAATATTTAAACATTTGACCAAAATCTCCACGTTCAGCATAAATATCTCTGCATACAGCATAACTGAAAAATAATAGTTAATAATTAAAACTAAGTGATATTAAGTTTTTTTTTTTTTTAGATTCTGAACGGAGTGATGGAATCTATTTTTTAATTAAAACTCACAATTTAGCTTGTTCTGCTATTTTCAATACATCAGGATTATTATCAAATGCACCTGAACGTATTAATTGAATAAACGCTTTTTCCCTATCTTCAAGAGGTGTAGTTTGTTCTGATGATGTCAACATTGATGTAATAGCTTCAAAAATCTGTTTATCTGGTTTTATAACATTTTCTTGTTCTTGCTGCCATCGTACTATAAATGCATATACTAAACCCAGTTGATTGGACTAAAAGTAAAAATAGAAAAATTTCAATTTTAAATATACCAGGTAATAATTTAAATGCATACTTTTAAATCTTTGCTGTTCATGGTCAGAGATGACAAAATACAGCAAATACGTTGTTTTTGTTGGCTTGTAAAACGATGATCAGAAAATGCCATTGAAAGCACATTTAGGAACTCAGTAGTATTGAATTTAAGCAAAATTCTTTATTAAATATACATAAAAAAGTAAAAATTAATATAAAATTGTTTAAAAATCCTTAAAGCTATCTACGGGTACTTATTACATAATTACTAAATTTCTTTAAATTATATGATATTTACCTTAAATATGGATAAATATCTTCATCATCTTTTGATTTTATACTGTGTTGAGAACATAGGAATTGTACTATATTATTTCTAACTATGTCCTGTAAATGTTGAGGTATATCACCCCTATTTGGATAAGCAATTCCTAGTAAACATCCACTCATATAAATTAAAATTTTATTTCCGAGTTCTATTGTTAAATCTTTATACTCTAAAAATATACATAAATGAATGATTAATGTATTTTAAATAATAGTTTATACTTTGCTCATACCTCCATTCAATGATGTAATAACTTTAGGAACAAGTTCTTGTAAGGGTGCAATATAATCTTCTAATGCTCTTGTCCAAATGCTTATGAGACCATCATATAGTGAATGAGCCCTTGCTAAATATAAAGATTGTTCAATGTCTAAACATTCAACTTTTACATTGAGCATACATTTTTCAAGTACCTATATTATAAAATTAGATTTACTGTTGAACAATATACATAATATGAATTAAATACCTCTAATTGATTAGTTTGTGAAAGATACACAAATAACTTTTGAATTATAACTGTTGGCACTTCATCAAATTGACCTTCGAATAAATAATTCTTTAAACAATCCAAGTATACCTTGTAAGATGATTCAATAGACTCTACACCATCCCATAAACGATCAAATAATAGATCTCTAGAAAAATTAAGATAATAACATAATACATTTCTAAAATTATATAATAAATAAATGCTCACGACAATACATTTTCTGATTTGTTTTAATTATTTATAAGCAAACAATATTTTATATAATAACATATTTGCATAATTACACAACTTACGTTTTTTGCAAATGCACACATATATCAAATACAATTGGAATACCTTCTTTATAATTTGTGGGATTATTCATATGAACCATTGACTCGATATACAAAGATACTATAACAATAACCTGAAAAAATAAAATATTTAATTTATTAATAGCTAAACAAAATGCAACAAAAATAATTATATTGTACCTTCTCTTTTACAATTCTTTGCCTATGAGCTCGTGTACCTCTAAGGCCAAGAACAGCTTTTCCTCTTTCTTCTAAAAAATCAACTCCTAATTGTAATGCATCGCCAAAAAGTTTCTATAAGCATATAGAATGTAAAATTTTAAAAGATAATAAGAATATTAAATATTACTTTATCAGTCAAACTATCTAAACGTTCAATCCAACTTCTAATACTTATAATGTGAACATTTTTCTTGCCTAATAATATTAATTGGCTATTATGACCATGAACTGCACTGTAACAACATTTATCCTGACAGAACCATAAAATATGTATTAAATTGATATAAGCCATTTAATTTTATTGTAACTTATGTTATAAATATTTAATTCACTTACTAAATGTTGACTATCCCTGCCATCATAGTAACTGGAAGTATAAACTAATGAAATGTTTAAAAGTTCTGACCATTCCATTTCGTCTCCAACACGAACATCAACAAGATAAACTTTTTCCGATGAGTCCATAGTTAATAATGTGCGAGCATTCATCCAGCTACATGCAAGAATTGTATATGGTAATGTTATTTTTTGTAAAGTACAACAACAAAGACGGTCCTGATCATTAATATTCACCTAGAATTAAATTAAAATTATTGTTGTTTAATTTGCTTTATGAGGATTTACAAATAAAATAGACAATAGAAAAATACCTGATAAAAGTAAACTGTATCGTCTCGTGTGAAAGCTAATACTGGATCCATTATTCTGTGACTAGAATTTGATGTTTTATTAAATTGAATAATGACAAATTGCCAAGATAATAGAGGTAAACATGGACGTGATGAAATTATATTGTGTGATAATAATAATTCAGTATTTGGACGAATTGTTACAATAATTAACTAAAAATTAAGATTGAAAAAACTTAATAAATACAACTAATAATAACAATATACAAGATGAATTTTATAAAGTATACAAATAACAATAAATTTACTTTTGATAAAGTAGCCATTGCAATTATTACATAGTCATTCATAGGATGACTAGCCAATTGATTGAATAATAATGGTTCAATACAACATACTCTTCCACGACCGCCAGAAAACAAACATTTTGGTTCTACACTCCGTATGCCAAAATTTCTTTTAAAATTTAACTCAAACACTGAACCTGCACTATCATTTACAACTGCTAAATTTGGCAAATCTGTGAACTGGAAACCAAGATATACTAATAAGAAAATAGTTCATAGCAGATAAATTATTCATTTACAAGTTTTTCAAATTTACTGATTTGAAATAAAAAATGATCAATGAATAACTTAAATATTTTATGTTTACTTAAAACTTACTTTTAGATGTAACACTGCGGTGTCTGGAGTATGAGCATCATTCATAACTCGTAACGTTTTGCAAGTAGTAGAAGACGAATCAAACATTATTATTGTTCCGCTAATGTAACCAACTAAAAGTCGAGAACAATCATGGTTAAAATCTATAGCTGATACTGCACCACAGTCCACTGCTTCATGATACCATAGAAATGTTTGCGAGGAATCAAATAAAATCATAAAACCTTTAGTAGTACCAATGGAAATGAGAAGTGAATACTTAATAGCAGTAGGTTGTCCAGCATTAAATCGATCCTAATACAAAAATATTAAATCCGTAACATATACATTTACTCAACAACACATTGACTAAATATACTAACGCAAAATGATTGCATTTGATTAGATAGAGGCTTCAAAACTGTGTGGCGTAAAATCCGTCCAGGATTTGATTTTATATTTAAGCTTTTAGGTAATTGTTCTATGAGAATTCGGCTGCTACAAGAGCTACCTAATGAAGTAGAATCAGCTCCAGAATCGTACCACGGTACTTTTAACTAAAAATTAAACATAATTTCATTAATATATTACAAATTATTTTTGTTCACATTGTTTGATTGGTAAAAAAAAAAAATGTATATTATAAATAAAAATTTTAAGACATGTATGAATGTATTTTTTTTTAATACTGATAAACATGTATTTTCATAAATTAGGATTTTGACTGTTGCATTTACAAATAAGAATTCTTAAAAAATATGTTCTTAGTTAAGCAGGTATTTTTTAAAATAAAATAAAATGTACTTCAATGAGTTATTTTTAGTCAAGTTTTTAAAATTGGTTTTCATTACACTTAAATACATGGTAATATAAAATTTTTTAAATCAAATATAGATTCTGGCCAGGCCAGACTGATTAGGTAATTAATAGTAATTTTTGTAAATATTATAATTTGTTCATATATATATTTACTTTGTTTTGATAGACAGTCAGATCATCTTCACTCAATAAAGATACATCTTCATCATTTAATATACTTTCTACAGTCGGAATGTCATTAACTTTAGGAATATTGAACTCTGCATCATCAATCTAAGTGAGAATAAAATTAATTATAAATGTAATAAATCAATTACAATAGGATATTGTATACTTCAGATGAACCAAGGTCCAATGATTCTAATATGTTCATCAATGATTGGTTTTCTTGGTCCATTACGTTTGCTTCCATTTTGATGAAATGGATTGGTTATTCGTTTATTTTTACATTCTATACCTGAACAGATAATTCAAAACATTAACCATGCAATAGAAATATGGACAATTTCAACATTCATTTGTATAAGTGAATATGTAAAAAACTAATGAGAATAATATGCTTCAATGATTTTATTTCTATACCAACTAATGAAGATTTCAAATACTTGAAGGGAAGCTGATCAAATTAACTTGAAAATATAGAATAACAATAAGATATCAAATGGACAGATGTTGACAATAAGATTTAAAAATATAATGAACTGATGACCTACCAGACAGACAATACATGAATGTTAGTATGAATAAAATTTGGCTTTTAAAACCACAAACCCCCATTGTTTTAGCGCATTGACAGTGTCTTATATTAAAAAATAAAAATACAAATTTGATTCTGTGTAGTACAGACGGTGTTTTTTATTTTCCCTCCAGATAAATTGAGAACCAAACACAAATCTCTGTTGGTCCGAAACAACGTTTACCACCTACGACAACAAACATGATAAATCGTAACATCAACAGGTGAGTGGCGACCGTGTGTTTTGGCCAACACGATCAACGAATTATGATGTCAAGTTGTTGGAATATTTCGAGAGTTGTACGGAGTAATAAAAAATTAAATAATTAATCACTTAGGTCTGTAATAATTACCTTATCAAATAATCGGAAAACTGACCACGGAGAGCAACTCTGATTGTTAAAGATCACATGGACCGAGTATGATCATCATGATCCATTGCGATCTTCTGGTCCGTGTCTCCGTGATCAATAATCATAACATCATTATTGACATTATTGTTGGAATTAAATTGAAATTCGAACTTTGAAGGCGCTTTTTTATCCATATTATCACGGTTCACAACCAACACCGTAAGATTGATACCATAGACCATAGAGTAATCATAATATATCTATGATTGATACGGAATATAGAAACTTCAAAATGTTCTATAATAAAATGTAACCGACAGATAGTGCTAGTGCTGTCTTTCACACCATTTTCGTGGCAACTTGACAGTTATGCAATCTTCGACTGTTTTAATAAACATTGGTATTTGGTGTGATAGGTATGTAAATAATAAATTTTATACGACACCAACTGCAAAGATGACATTTTCAATGAATTCAAAAAATCCAAGCAATTCGAATTATTTAGAGCAGATATTTAGTTACATATAGTTACATTATAACATTAATATTATTACTTGTGTAAGCTATGAGCCATGTAATAATTGCATACCTACGTTTTATTATTGTGCAGCTTAGTTATTGTTTTAAAATCGTGTGTTCCAACATCAAGCGAATTCGTGTATTATAATATTAATATAAGTGACCTCACTTAAAAATTATTATGAAAAATGAATGCCAACGATTTTTAGTATAAATGAATCATTGTTGATTGGCGACTGGCGTTTGAAAAGAGTTCGAATTACATTTTCAGGCCTTATTGAATACAAATATAAACGAAGAAAAATTTCACGATTCCATTATTATATTATTGGCATGATCTCTCCACGTTTGTACATCAGTCAGTATTCAATTGGAAACTCATTTGCATAAACAAACTTAAAATTCTTGGTTTATTATTGTATCTTGGACTCTTGAAACGTAGGTATAGTACATTCTACATAGACATACAATATTATATTATATTAATAGCACCTATTAACACGCACACACAATATATTGCACAGGCTAAATAAGTACAGAATATATTACAGTGGCGGTTTTTAGGGGGGGCGATGGGGGTGATCGTCCCCCCCTGGGCGATTTTTTTCCATTATGTATTATTGTAAGTAACCCGTATCTTAATACCTAGAAAGTAATTTGTATTTTATTAAAATTTAAAATACTTTTAAAAATTTCAAATTATTATAATTAATATGCTACTGGTTATCAATTTATCAAATGTTTTCTGTAGTATATACATTTGATAACCGTGTTTACCTCTGGTATTGACGTAATGTTGTTGATAACCGTTTAAATATTAAAAAAAATATTAAAAATAAGAATGCTACTGACGCTATTGAAGAATGCCCTAGTGTGATTTTTCCAAATACAAAACTACATTTAACAATAATTGCTACATTGCTACATAGTGTTGCATCTGCAGAGCGTAGTTTTTCTACTTTAAGGAGGTGATATTTTTGGCTTGTAAATTGCTTTAATATTGCATAATATGTGTATATTATTTATTTTAATTACTTTTTATTTCAAACTACTCGTATAATTCCTTAGGATTAAAACTTGGCTTCGAACGAAAATGACTCAAGATTACCTTAGTGGATTAGCATTACTCAATATTCACAGTGAACTTGATATTTCAGTAGAAGCAATAATTGATCGCTTTGCTAATAGTAAAAAGAGAAATCTTGATTTTATTATTTAATATTTTTAATATAAAATTATTTTTACCTATTTGGTCTAACTATTAAATTGTTTTGCATGATAAAATATATTGCTTGTGGCTTGGTATTATGAATTATTATTTATTAGTAATCAGAAAGCTCAAAAAATTAATATTTCCTATTTTTAAAAATTACATAATAATAGTTAAAAAAATAAAAAAATGTATCTATTTATAATGATACAAATGTATAAATTTTGAAGGTAAAAAAATGTTGCTCCCTACCATTTACCTTTGTATTGAGGGGTTAACATTTTGAACATTTTGTCCCCCTTGACATTAGATCAAAACCGCCACTGATATATTATTTAATTTAGTTATAGCATTAATACGATGTAACCATATTATTACAGCTATAGCCTATAATAGTATATAATATTATACATTTAAATGCCATTAGAACTCATAAGCAAGACAGCACTTAAAATTTATGTATATTAGTATTTAAGACACTTGTGTCTTGTTATCACTATACACATACTAATTATAGTTTACAATACAATTTTACCTAATACAAATAAAATTTATATTTAAATAAAAATTATATTTATTTTACTATTATTTTATTTTTCATGCTCGACGTTTAGCAGTCTACTTTTTCTTTAAATGCATACAATTTTACCTACCCAGAAAATCTATGCATAAAGTTAAAATATAAATTACAAAAGTGCATATGGTAATTTCTAACAACCATTATAAATATATCCATACTGCTATAGGTTACGTAAAATGTTTGGACATGAAAATTACCTACACATATTGCATGCGTTTATGTAAGCATATATTTTAACATAAACATGCGATTACCGTATTTTCTTGTTACCTATTATAAATTGCTACGAATTTGTATCATGAATTATTTATATACCTATGTTTTTATAACTTTATTATATTTTTTTTTTTTTTTTTATATGATAATTTAATTATTTATTTTTATTTTTTAAACGTAAAAACCATTAACTGTATGACATTGCCAAAAGTATTCAAGGATTTTATTTGACCTAACTTCAAAAAAAAAAAATATACGTAATAAAAATTGCACGTTAAATATGTTGCAACAGCCCGTGAAATTAAACGACTTTAAAAACTTGACTTACGTGAAAAAACTGTTTTAAGATTATCTTTTTTTTCAGTTTACGAACAAAATATAAAGTCTTATGCTAAATCTTGAATAAATAAATATATTTACGAGTATTCAAAATTGTAGATATTGTACGTTAAATGTTTATAATAATTTATACATCATATTACTACTTTGCATTAGATTCGTTGTTTTTTCCATTAATAATAGAGGACATAATCTGGACAACCATAAATTGAGTTCTAAATTTTAAAAATGATATGATTTAGTTTTCGGCATGATAATTATTAAATTCATTAAAAATTAAAATTACTAGTTTTTTTTTTTTTTAATATATTTACATATCTATGTATGGACTCGTATTATGTGAAAGTAGTAATAGGTAAATTTTCTGGTCATCAATTAAAAGTTTTTAGTAATAAAATATAATATAATATATAATATGATTATATTGTATTAATTTACTCGATAAACCCTACCACTTACTGTATGGTGGAAAGTGTCATCCAATCTACGAGTATACGAGTATATATTTCATATATGAAAACTTTATACGTTTAATAATTAATAATGATATTAATTACATTTTATGTGGCGCGTATTACAAAAACTCAAACATTTTTCATGATTATTCATTGATTTTTTTAAAGTGTTCTGATATTTTAATCTAAATTTGGATCAAAAATTACACAACAGTGTATTTTTTTTGTGTCAGAACTGGTTTTTTAAGTGATTGACATAGACCAAAAAATTGCAACGGAAGGAGAATTAATAATATTATAGTCTATAGAGATTACTAAGGGCCAAGGGGGTATTTTGTAGTCAGTCTGGCGATACTGTTTGAATTGTTCCGTTTATGTTGAGAAAAATTGGATTCATATTTTATTTTATTTACTTAATACGGGTGAACCTGTGAATACGGTATTAAAAATTGTGTATACCTAGGTACTGTGGAAAAAAATCGTGGTTGGTGACGGCGCTATATTATATTTTTTGACCGTTATTGAACTTATTGAACTTAATGTCTTGATGATATGATAATATGCGTTATTGACCACAGGAGTATAGATATAACAGTAGAAAAATAATCGAATTTCAAGTCAAGCGTAGCAAAATATTTTTACCAGTAATATGAGCTTATTTTCTCTCACGAGTGAGAGAAAATAAGCCACTGTCCACAGTATCTTAATACTCGTTTACTATTTAGTTGGATTTTACAATTTTACATAATCAATGTATTTCATATTAAAAAAAAAAATCAATTAATAACTCTATTCTGTATGGCATAGTTGAAATTCTATTATAGATATTAGATATACATTTATTTATTAATACAATTAATATAGGTTTATGCAATTATTTTACAACACAAATAGTTGACGACTACTTGAAATCAAAAAAATATTCGATAAA
Organism: Chaitophorus viminalis; assembly: GCA_025469195.1. Taxonomy (NCBI): domain Eukaryota; kingdom Metazoa; phylum Arthropoda; class Insecta; order Hemiptera; family Aphididae; genus Chaitophorus; species Chaitophorus viminalis. Next base: position 96,700 of record JAIPRK010000186.1, read on the forward strand.
TTATAAGGTATGTGTAACTGTATCATGTATATATTGATTCTTGATTCGGGTTTCGAATTTACCGAATACGACAAGCCACATGGTCATCAAGAGCTCACCCAGCAAAGTTCGCATGCATGGCTAAATCAAAATTCTAATGAGAGCAGTCATGATAAATTAAATACTAATAAAGTTTATAAATTATCTCGATGATGAGACCGTGAGAGTAATAATGAATAATGACAGCATAGTAATAGTTAATAATGAGAGCATAATTACATATGAATAATGTACAAAGTCTGTATAGTATAGATAACGCGTATAAGTGAAAACCTTATCAATATAATAATACGTAAAAATAATAATAATAATAATAATAATAATATTATTGTTATTAATTAAGTAGTTATAAATAGATAATAATACTATTATCATTATTAATTATTATTATTTCTGATATGTTATATTTACGAATTTACAGATAGCTATTATAAATTTATTCTACGCTACATTTTCGCTTTTGTAATTATGATTAGGTCTTATACCCAGTGATTCCTGATTGTTTTAATATATTATTATGATTTTCACCAAATAATAATAACAATATATTATATCCATACTGATCAGAAAGCTGTGCCTACTTTATACTTTATATAATGATATATTTCTTATTATATTCAGTGAATGTCTTTACCGTGCGTTCTGTATGGGTTGTGTTAAAGTAAAAACCTAGGAAAAAGAATACGTTAAAAAATCCAAAATTGTTACCTCTGGTCTTAATATTATTCATATCTACTTTAAATGTATTATAATAATTATTGTTGTTTTCGAAAAACGATTCTATTCTAAGGACGATAACAGGATTTATGGGAGTATATTTAAATTGTGTTTTCACGATTAGTCTTACAAAACATACAATTTTTAATTATCTATAAATAGCATAAAAAAAAAATGTTATAATAATTATATTATCTTTAAGAAACAGTGATATTAATACTAGGTGAAATTTCAAAACCTTACCATTAGTATTATTATTATTATTATTTGGACAGGATAGTGATGGTTAGAATGACTTGGTGTCATAAATAAAGTGACAACTTAATATTTTTTATAATTTTACCGTTTTAGTTTTAGCTTGATTTTTTTTCATTCTAATGTATTTATAATAATATTGTGTTATTATATTATAATTTAAGCCAACATGCTCAAGAATGTTATTGTTTGGTACCTAATAATTATCTAAATCTAACCTTGGTAGCCAGTAAGTGGAAACAATTATATATCCAGCCTAGAGCTTATAAACTGTCATTTACCCTGAAAAATGTGATTTTTAAAAAATCTTTTCTTATTGCACGCATAGGTTATATGATTTAAACAAATCCGGAAATTTTTAAGTCGGTAGGAATCATTGTTTAGGCTGTACATTGATTATGAATAATCAGTTAGGACTTTTTCTTTTATATATAAAGATAATTATCATCTTCTTTTAAACTAAAAAGTAAAAAGTATTAGAAGAAATAAATATCGCAAATTCGCAACTGATGAAATTGTTGCTGTTTTAAAATTTAACTATATATTATATGGAGTAGGCACTTCATTTACATTATTTATGATGATTTAAATTTCTCTATAAATGTTTCAAGTCGTTATATGACAGCTAGTATAACAATCAAATAACTACGATAATATAGTCAAATTTTTGACATTTTCGATGGCAGTTTTGAATTTTGGGTCAGATGTATAATTTTTTTCACTTATTGGTTACTTATAATTATATATGATTTATGAGATTTTGTTAGTCTTTTTGTTGTATGATGTTGACACACACACATTTATTTGAAGCTCGGTAAATATAATTATTTTTGTATTTCCTATTTAAATCATTAGATGTCTACAGAGAAGTAAATAATTAAAATATATTAATTATTTAATAATTAAAATATTTTAATCGTTATTGGTGGGCAAGGAATAACTTACACTTAAAAAGGCTTATATTGCTTTCATATTGAGTTTACACTCAAAGGGAATTGCACTTGTTCACAATTCCTTTTCACAGACAACGCCGGGTTATTCAGGTAACTAACATGATAAGAGAGTGCAAAATTGGAAAACGTTATTTCTTGGTTGCATTTTTGAACACGAACAAACTGCAATACTCGTGCGAAAGGCCTAAACTGTTGGCTCTAGAGACTTGAAATTTTGCACAGACATTTTTTATTCAACGTTGCCTTCTTGTATAAAGCGCAAAGAAATAATTTTTAAAATCAACCCCTAACGAGGTACAAAAAAGACAAAGGGTTAAAAATGGAGGAAATTTCCTAGCCGGAACCGCTGAAGCTTTGAGTATAAAATTTGGTTAGTATTTTCGTTTTATGATGTAGAGAACTACCACTATACTACAACATACCATGATTAATCACAAATTTCCATCGGGTATTATTTATATTTATAAAATCATATTACATACTAATAACTAATGAAACCCCGAGCAACGCAGTAATAGATAAGCAAAGTAGTAATATATATATATATATATACACGACGTGAGTCATGAATTTGAATTAATGTTACATGAGACATGACCTATGGCTGTTACTGATGATTCGGTAACAGTGTAAACACATAATGTGTTTTGTTACTTTATAGCTATGTAGTTCTACGTATATATATTAGGATTCGGTGCTGACTTTAAAAAAACTAAGTGATTTCAGTGAACTACCAATGTGCCATAAGTGCAGACTATAATGTAGTGATATGTAGGGCGAGCATAAGCCATTGCCTTAAAGGATTTTAAGTTAGATTTATAAAGGATATTGAGACTATTCTAAAGATTTTTCTCTTTATTATAATTATTTTACTTAAATAGTATAGTTGAATAACTAAAATTCCAGGGTCATGAACATGATGTTTTTTCATCGATAGTAAAATTCGGCGTGAGTGCAATACGATACCAAAAACTTTAGAAAACTGGCGCCTACTCGAACCGCATATATAAAACTACAAAAACGTATATAGATTGAAAATAAAATCGTAGATAGTGAAATGTGTTGAATGTTATTAGTAACAAAATATGTGAAGTTCTTCAAGAATCCATAATATAGTCTCATGCCAGTTAAAATCCATCCTAAGTCTATATCATAGACGATATACGTCAGTTGTATTTTTCGTGTTCACAAAAATCGATTTTACTGTTTGTTTTCAATTTTCGTGTGCTTTTTACTCAAGCCTGGATTATAATACAGAACCTCAATAAATTAAAACTTTTGATCCGCTCGCCGCACAAGGTTTGCCCAGCATTATAATGTCTATACTCTGCATGAATATTTATTTTTATTTTTCAGGATTAGTATTTATAATGCTACACTATGCTGCTCCATTACCATTATAATACTTCTTAAATATATTCTCTCCATTAATCATGTACCATTGTACCGCATTATAACATATTAATCACTATACTGATTCTCGATCTTTCTATGCTGTCATATTTACATTTAATAACACAAACTTATCATCTATTATATTCTTACTTCCAAAAATCTTTAATCCACTAAAGGAATATCATTCAAAAAATGACAAATATTTACTACTGATAAGTTCTGTGTGTGTTTGTAAAAAAGTATAATTATAATATTTATAACTAGCTTCTATTATCCGGCGTTGTACGGAATTTTATTTGCTAGACTAACAGTAATATAATTATATAAATGCAAATAACACTTGGTTGAAAATTATAATTAATCAAGGTTTACTTTAATATAGTACCTATAGTAATTCTCTACACCATACAATGAAACTAATATTTGAATCTCATACTCATAGCGTCAATGGTTCCGGTTAGTTGATTTTTTCTATTCTTACCACTTCTAACCTCTGTTAAATTTTTTAGGGGTTGAATTTTCAAAAGTCCTTTTTTATGTCGTAATAGCTATCTGTGTATATGTACAACATTTCAACCCAATCGTGGTTTGAGCAGTGGGTCGACATGTGAGTTAGACGTCAGATATCAGTTATGTTTATCTTTTATATATTATAGAGAGAAGATATAACAGTCTAAACTTATAAATTTACTATTCCATTATTAGTATCATGACATTTTGAAATACAATTAATAAACGTTTATTGATATTATAAATTATAATAAAATTTCAATAATAGTCAAAATTAAAAAGTTTTTTCACTAAGTTCATTAATCGCTGTTCATTATTGTATAGAAATATTACATAACTACTTTTTTTAAAGTTTTCCTGACATTATATCATCAAAACTTATTAGGTACCTATGTAGATTTACGATTTTTGACATATTTTATATATCAGATAACATTGGCCATAGAAGTTTTTAAACATCATTATATATATACTAGTTACTACGGAAGTACGGAATGATTACAGATTTATGGTAATTATATAAGATGATGTGTGGATGATTTTATATCGTTGTAGCATTAATTATAAAATAAACTAATATTAATTATCTTCTAGATTCTGAACGGAGTTCATACAATGATGTGTGTTTTTATTATTTTTATTTTTTTATTTTTGTGTCTGTCATCACGTTTTGAGGCAGTAAAAATCCTTCGATTTTCTTAAACAGCAATTCTTCTGAAAGGAAAGTGAATGTAGATGGTACTTAGGCATGTCAAAAATCCATCTTTTTCAGAAATTCTTAAAAGCGTCGAAAAAAAAATGATAAAGAAAATACGAAAAAATGGGAAATTTTATGCAAATTCACATTTTGACAAAATACATTTTTTTAAAATGCTCTAACTCAAAAACAAAATATCGCAAACACTTGACATTTTCACCAAATCTTTATATTGGCTTTTACTATACATGGATAAGTTTTCAAAGTATTTTGACTTATTTATAGACAATTTTTTTTTAAATATCTATAAAATTTATTTGGCTGTCCGAAAACTCTTGAAAATTTAATACTAGGTTTATTATAAGTTATACTTATTGTAACTAAAAATTATCAGAGATCGTTTTACTCAAATTATTTTTTATAAACCCATAAATTTCAAATTTGTATAAAATATGTTAAAATCGTGATGATTTGCAAGTTATTTTGTAGTTGAAAATTCATAAAAATTTTTCAGTTTATACTTTAGGATTAAAATTTTAATACTGGGTTATCCATAATTTACTTTTCAAAAATCTTTAAAACAATTTCTACTGGACTTAAAGGAAAAAATTTTATGACTGTTTGAAATTTAAATTTTAGACCAACATATTATATCCGTTCAGAATCGTTATTCGTATACAATGATATCTATCATTGCATTCAAATTTAACAAATCCATTGTAATAATGAGCTATTCTATAAACGAGGTACACTCCACCCCTAACTGTATATCAAAGCGATGCCCATCCGTTCTTTTTTTATTTTGTTTATTCTACAACCAATGGTTGTATTTACTATGATTGTGATACGACGTAATATGTACTCGTACTAATAAGTAATAGATATTGAGGAACTAAAAGAACACATACTACATTTATATTATTTTTCCAAATCAAATACCCTGACATCTCTCAATATATTTTTTCATAATCAACAATTAATTTTTTTGATTAATTAAATTTAATGGTTATAATGATGGTTTAATGATAGTTTAATGGTTCTCAATAAAGTATAACAATTACGAAGCAGTAAAGAAAAGTATGCATTATAAACGAAATATAAAATGTAGGCACTATTGCTACAGGAAGTTCTAATTATAGCTGGATATATTATCATTCTGTCTAGTGGCTGCCTTCCATAGATCATATGTCCACATCCTGTTTTATAATTTAACAAAAAGTTGGTTGGTGTAGTACCTTATCTAAATAAAGACGTACTTATAAGAATAACATTTTCAAATATACAAATGTACCTATTTAAAAAAACACCTTAAACAAGGGTAGCTTATACTTTACATTTTAAGCGAGGGAGCATAAATACTCATACTTCATACGCGTATTTATTATAACGACTTGAGAGTATAAAGTGAGTATATTGTGTACATGTGTTAATTGCACTCGTGTATCTTAAGACTATGATGATATATTTATATTGTCATAAATACTAAATTTTATTTCTGTTTCAACACAAACGAACATTGCGCCAGTGGTACCTGGTATTGACGTATCGTATATGTACACTTAATTAAAAGGTTAAATATAGATTAAGGCACTAACAAAAGGTGTATTATTGACATTATTATGCATTTATATGAAACGTATATAATATAATTAATAGGTTTATTTACATGTCATATTATATATGTTTTATTTATATTATTACTCGAATGGTTCGATAAATTTCAGAAACTAAAAATAAAACACAAGAATATGTAAAAATACTTTCAAAAACTTTTAATTTTAGAATTTAACCATTAAACTAGTCAGGAATTATTCTGTATGGCTGCAAATGTGTAGGTACGTTATTAAACCATATAATATTATATAGTACATATATTTACGGATTATCAAAATAGTGTAGAATCCAAGTTTAGTGCAATAATTTTCTATTAAAAAATGTCGATTGTGTTTCACTAGACCAAAATTGAATTAGGAGATTAATTGAATTACGTGAATTAGAAAAACTCAGTCTATATAGTATATATGTCTATACTATGCAAATAGGCAAATATCGAAGATGAAATTTAACATTAAAATTTAAAACACACTATTAACCATTAGAATTAGCTAAGCCTGTCATGAGTAAACACTTAAAATGAGAGCAGCCATTATGCTGTGTATAATCTTTTAAATTCAATATTCAATAAGAGTTAATTAATGAATTCGACTTGCAATTAAAAATCTGCAGGAACGTATATATTTTAGATGCCCAGATCCTAAGTGATGAATTAAAATAAAACTGTGTTACATACTAACGAGATTAGAATTAACATCAGAACTTATTACAATATTTTTACATATAAATATATATATATATAAATTGATAAATTGATAAATTTAAAAACATAACCTTTTTAAAATCATAACAAAATTTATACTTGTTATCTAATTTATGTAATACCTCGTAGGCAATTGTAAATAATATTTATTATCTCAAACATATAAAGTTTGAAAATATTTTGGTGATACTAAAATAAATTTCAAAAATATAAAGATGCCTATACATTTTATCACCTATAAAATGCATGATAAATTTTCTCTCCATTAGTTCATCATCTTTATTATACCCTTGAATATTTTATTAAATACGGCTATGATCTTTTTATGTTTTTTATTAGATTCTGAAAGGAGTGATGGAATCTATTGGTTTTACAATGATGTGTGTTTTTTTTTTATTTTTATTTTTTATTTTTTTTTAGATTCTGGACGGAGTGATGGAATCTATTAATTTTACAATAATGTGTGTTTTTTTATTTTATTTTTTTTTTTTTGTCTGACGACCCCTTTTTTGGCAGTAAAAATGCTTCGATTTTCTCAAACAGTAACTTTTCTGTTAGCAAGGAGAATGTAGATGGTACTTGGGCAAGAAAAAAATCCAACTGTTTCAATACTTTTTAAAAAAATCGAAAAAAAACGATAAAAATATTACAAAAAAACGGGAAATTTTACGCAAAATCACGTTTTGACAAAATACATTTTTTAAAAATACTCTAACTTAAAAACCAAATACTGCAAGAACTTGAAATTTTCATCAAATCTTTATATTGGCATTCTCTATACGTGGTTATATTTTCAAATTATTTTGACATATTTTGACTTATTTATAGACAATTTAAATTTTCTATTTTTGTAAAATTTTTTTTTTTAAACATCTTTAAAATTTTATTGGCAGACCGAAAACTCTTGAAAATTTAATACAAGGTTTATAATAAGTTACCATTATCATCACTAAAAATTGTCGGAGATCATTTCACTCAAATTTTTTTATAAGCCCCTAAAGCTCAAATTTGTATAAAATGTGTTAAAATCACGATAAATTGCAAATTATGTTGTAGATAAAAATTCATAAAATTTATTCTGTTCATACTTAAGGCTCAAAATTTTAACACTAGATTATCTATAAGCTACTATTCAAAAATCTTTAAAAAATTTTCTACTGGACCAAAAGAAAAAAATTTTATGACCGTTTGAAATTTAAATTTTTACGAAATTACATTATAATTCAATTTAAATATAAAATACTATATTATTATATACACATTTTAGGTAAACATATTAACTCTGTTCAGAGTCGTTATTTGTATACAATGATATCTATCAGTGCATTGAAATTTAACAAATCCATTGTAATTATGACCTTTCTTATAAACGAGGTACACTCTACCCCCAGCTTACATTTATATTTTAAGTATAAAATATCTGCCTTCGATTAATAGCATCTTCTCCTTGGTATTTCACAAACAATAATCTTCACAAAAACCTAAAAATTCCTACACTCAATCAATTAGCAAAAGCACATTACTCTAAATTTCACTCTAACTTAAGAACGATTTCACCCTGGTTTCTCCCTATTAATACTCCTAGAAAGTATGAGTCATCCATTAACCACCTTAGAATCATACATACTCATCTCACTCACTCCTATTTAATGAAGAAAGACGCACCCCCCATCTGCTCAAGTTGTGGTGTCCACCTCACTGTTAAACATATTCTCACCGAATGCAGAACATGCAATACAGAGAGAAGAAAATTTCAATGCATGATCATCTAACGGAAATATTAAGTCCAGATCCAGCCAACACCCTAAACCTCATCCAATTTCTTTTAATGACCAACCTTATATTGGCTTAATATAGATAGCCTTTACATGTTTCCACATCATAACATTACTTATACTTATTTATATATTATTTATTATGTATATATTTTCTTATTTCTTACATATTTATATTGTCTAACTCATGTACTATGTTACACACTGTTATTGTCTGACTCTGAATGTCTTAGCGTCTATTTCATATAACACATTATTGTCACATCCAATGGCCACAGTATCCGCGGATTTTTAAATTTAATAAAAAAAAAAAGTATAAAATATAGAATCTACAGTTCTAAAATGTTTAAAAGTGGAATATTTATTATTAATCTAGATACTTTAAAAAGTAACATTTTAGAATATTATAAGAACTAATATTAACTTATAAAGGAATAGTGGAATTTGAGATTTTTTATTCGTATTTGAAAAATTGTGGTTGTGGTTTTTATGTTATACTTTCAAGCGTAACATGTAGGACAATACAGTTATTGGCTTGTTACCTGTACGTACACCAAATAACTAAATATTAACAAAATATATTATTAGTTTTGGAGTGGTTATAACTTTTAAATAAAAGTACATGGTGAATGAACACTACTATTTATTAATTGTTTGGTTATTGATTATAATTACTATGCAATAAACTAAATAGTAAAAATAAAAACAAATGTATATAGACTATAATTCAATGAAGGTATTCATGTAAAACTCATAACTAACTCATTTATTGTAACGAACACTTTTTGTAATTTTTAATTGCGTAAGCTTAGTATATTTATCGTCAATTAAAATAAAATAATCAAACTTGTATAATTTCTCAACCTAGAGGTTTAAAATAAATATTGAGAACAGCTTAAAAAACCTAACTGTAACCCTTTTATATAAAAAAAAAAATAGTCCAAAATTTTTTTGTTCCTAATGTGCATATAAGACGCAGTTAAAAATAATTTTGATTACTATAAGTCAGTTAGTTAAGTCATTTTAAAAAGTCGACGAAACCCTATAAATTGAAAATTCTTTTTTCAATTTTTTCTATATAATTAATTGAAGTGGTGCCGAGCTAATTAAAAATAGGGTGGCAAGACAAAATAAAAAAAACCCTCCCCAAATAAAACATAAATCTCAACATTCTCATCAGTCATATTACGTATTTGGGTATTTGTATTCATACATTGTTAGATTATTTTAAATATATTTTATATAATATTATTGCTGTATATAGAAATTAAAATGAGAAATTGGTCATAATATATTCGTATCTATTTAATCTAAGTAATTTTAAATATGTTAGTTAAATTGTAATTTTATAATACTTTACATAATATCATCTAATCAAGCTAAACATATCAGGTTAAAAATGAATTCATTTATTTCTGAGATAATAAAAACTAAAAGAAATATGTATTTATATTTTAAGTAATACTTTTGTTACACATATGGTAAATTCATAAGTACATGTTAATATAATATTTATTTTAAATTACTTTTATCAAGTGTGCTTAAAATATGTATTTTAAATTTATGAATATATTTGTATATCTGTTTAAACATGAAAAGTATTTTGACCGAATTCAAAACCAAACTGGTTCCCGCACAAGCTAACTACTATTGTTCATTTTCAAATTAGAATTAGTTAGAATTAATACTGTTTTTTTTTTACCACACAAATACTCGTCATTTAATGCATTCGACATAATATGTCTAAAATGATTAAATATTTAAATGATAGAATTTATAAGCCGTAGCTAATAAAATATAATGATAATAAATTATTAAATTTATAAACGACAGATGATGATATGATTTTGAAATATGAAATATCAATATTCTATTATAGGTATCGTTGCTGAAGCAGTTTAATTGAACTAAAGGGAACACTGATAATAATCAATTAGATTTTGAACGCAGTGATGAATGTATTGGTTTTACAATAATTTGTTTTATTTTAATTTTATTTTGTGTCTGTTATTACGTTCTGAAGTGGTAAAAATGTTTTTTACATCTTCCAGTTAAAGTTAATTCATATAAATATCATTAATATGATTATACGTCACTATTCATTAGATTTATAATAGTAGTATCTACTGTTTTAATGATTTACTATAATAAACTATTGTAAATTGTAATGTATTATGATGAATTTTATTAATCACCTAAAGTGCAAACGTCCACCCACCTTCCCAATTAAAAAGGGGTGGCGGCTGCCATTTCTAATATATAGGTTTGGCGCCACTGATTAACACTGTAACTAAAGGACAAAAGTCAAAGGCACTAGAAAAATAAAAACATTAGTGCATAGATTTTTTATTAAAATTATTATAGTTAAGTTTGTACGAACGTTTTAGTTGTGTATAAATGAAACATAGCTATAAAAAATGTTGGAACTTCTTTAAACTTATCCAATAAATGTCTATGATATTCTAACAAGGACTAGTAGAGTTTGTCCAGGGTGGGTTTAAAATATTTGGAAACTTTATAGGGAACTATTCACATACCGAATTGTTTTTCAGTATTCTGATATGTGTCTGTATCATACTTTTAAATAATTAGATAATTAGATACATTTGAATTGTCCAAATAGAATTTTAAATATTTTAGTCTTTGTTTAAGAAAATTAATGTTACATATGTATGCAGAAATGAAATAGGTTAAATATAATTTTTCAAATACTGTTTACTCCGATCCTATCTGTGCTCAACGCGATAAAAAATTTACAGATAGTCTTGATATAAAAGTAAAAAACAAAATTATCGACTTTTTTCTTAAAGTAGTACGCTTTTACTCGTAAATGTTATACTTTATCATTTCATCAATAATTGATATAAACTTATAATTATTATAAGTTACAACTGTTCAAAAGAACGGATGGGCCTCGCTTTGCTGTACAGTTGGGGGTGGAGTGCACCTCGTTTATAGGATAGGTTACAATTTATCCTATAAATTACAATGGATTTGTTAAATTTGAATGCAATGATAGATATCATTGTATACGTATAACGATTCTGAACGGAGTTAATATGTTTGTCTAAAATGGGTATATAATAATGTAGTATTTTATATTTAAATTGAAATATAATGTAATAGTATGCAATTTCGTAAAAATTTAAATTTCAAACAGTCATAAAATTTTTCCTTTAAGTCCGATAAAATTTTATAGATTTATGAAGAGTATCTTATGGATAACCTAGTGTTAAAATTTTGAACCTTAAGTATAAACAGAAAAAATTTTAAGAATTTTGAACTACAAAATAACTTGCAAATTATCGCCATTTTAACATATTTTATACAAATTTGAACTTTATGGGCTTATAAAAAAAAATTGAGTGAAACCATCTGCGATTTTTTTTAGTTAAAATTAGTATAACTTATAGTTAATCCTTTAATACATTTTCTAGAGTTTTCGGACAGCCGAAAAAATTTTATAGTTATTTAAAAAAAAAAAAACTAACAAAAATCGAAAATTTAAATTGTCTATAAATTAGTCAAAATATATCAACATACTTTGAAAACATAACTATGTATAGAGAATGCCAATATAAAGATTTGGTGAAAATTTTAAGTTGTTACGGTTTTTCGTTTTTGAGTTAGAGCAAATTTCAAAAACTGATATGATTTGTCAGTCTAGAATTTTATATATTATATTATATTTTACATGTAATTTTATGTCAATATTCGCTGTTCAAACGCTTATAAAAAAAATTGTGCCTATGGATTTTAATGATTTTTAAATGTCAATAAAAACTAATAAAAACTACTTGTTTGGAATCTTCTATTAAATTTTCAAGTATTTTGTATTAGTCAATTTTTTTTTTATCATCAATTATAAAAAAAAATGTAAAAAATTCGAATTTTTTAAATGCCTATAAGTGGTTTAAAAATCAATATAATATTTTGAAAAATATATGATACAAAGAAAACGCTTATCCTAACAACTGGTAAAAATTTCAAGTTTCTGCGACTTATACTTTTTGAATTATAACAAATATTCAAAATCATTTGATAATAAATCGCTATTTTATGCAATTTCGTAAAAATTTAAATTTCAGTCATAAAAGTTTTTCCTGTTGGTCCAGTAGAAATTTTTTTATATATTTTTGAAGATTTGCTTATGGAAAAACTAGTGTTAAAATTTTGAACCTTAAATATAAACAAAAAAAATTTTATGAATTTTTATCTACAAAATAATTTGCAAATTATCATGATTTTGACACATTTTATACAAATTTGAGCTTTATGGGCTTATAAAAAAAATTTGAGTGAAATGATCTCCGACAATTTTTAGTGATGATAATGGTAACTTATTATAAACCTTGTATTAAATTTTCAAGAGTTTTTGGACAGCCGAAAAAATTTTATAGATATTTAAAAAAAAAAAATTTACAAGATCGAAAATTTAAATTGTCTATAAATAAGTCAAAATATGTCAAAATAATTTGAAAATATAACCACGTATAGAGAAAACCAATATAAAGATTTAGTGAAAGTATCAAGTTGTTGCGGTTTTTCGTTTTTGAGTTAGAGCATTTTAAAAAATTGTAGTTTGTTGAAACGTGATTTTGTGTAAAATTTCCTGTTTTTTCGTCATTTTTTATCATTTTTTTCGATTTTTTCAAAATGTATTAAAAAATTTGGATTTTTGACTTGCCAAAGTAAGTAGTAAGTTGCTGTTTAAGCAAATGGAAGTATTTTTATTGCCAAAAATGGTGTCGTCAGACACAAAAAAAAAAAATAAAAATAAAAACACATCATTGTAAAATCAATAGATTTCATAACTCCGTTTAGAATCTAAAATGAAATCTATTATGTGTGTTGCATTTATAATAAAATAATTTTTTTTATTATCAAATTTTCGATAACTTGACATTTTTTTTTTTCGTTCTCTCGAATGATTCGTGTTGCCGAGGATCTATTTTAATTATTAAAAACAGGAACAAAATAGATTCCATCACTCCGCTCAGAATCTAATAAAAACTAATCAGTGGGAACCTAGTCAGTGGCGGATTTACGAGGGGGGATCCATGGGGTCTTAACTCTGGACCCTCCTAATATATAATATTTTATATTTGAAATTTTCAGTATAAATTATGCATCACAAATGCTTATCATTTTTCAAGGCCCTCCCCAAGAAAATGTTAAAAATCCGCCACTGAACCTAGAGCATATCTTAGTACATACGCTGTGTCGGGGAACCTGAGTATCATTTTGCTTTAGATAAACGTTATTAAGAAATATATTAAGATTTACAAGGTATAATTATACATTCAAGATTCTTCATGTTAGAAAACGATTTGTAGTATAAAAAAATCCAAAGTATCGCCAATGGTTGCAGTAGCTCCTTCATCCAAAATCAGTTACATCACTTACATTTATTAATTTATTATAATCATTGTTTTTTTTTAGGGATCGTTTAATAAAAAATATTAATAACAGACATTAGTATATATATGATATACTAGCTGAATTACCCATCCTTGCCGGCTTTAAGTATAAAAAATGTATGTAGTGTTGTTATCTGGCAAAATTAAATAATATTTAAGTAAGATCGTTTGAAAAATATTTTATATAATATATTAATTATTTATTAAGCTTGAGGATCATTTTTTATATCCTTGTGAATATTTAATAAAGCTAGACCATTAAGCCTATTTAGACCTATTGCATTTCTCAAGTAGGTCTTAGTAGTGGTAAAGTTATAACAATTTACATCAATTTTGAAATGATTGGGTTTCAACCATTAAAATTAATTTTTTCGAAAACTGTTTTATAGTGCACTAATACATGTTCAATGCATACTCAATTTACTAAAACATTTATTATATTAAATTTTCAAATGAATCGATCAAGTGATTTTGACTGTAGCTATATTGTATACTTAATTTCACACGGGACAGTATTGGTCATTTGGTCAGGTCATAGTTTTTAATGAAATACCTACCATCTTATATTTTTTAAAACCTATTTATGTTTGGTTAGCCAGGTATCTACTTTGTAAGGTAATACTTTGATACATATTTTTTTTCACTATCGGTTACCAAGGTAATTTTTTATGTTTATTTTTTGATAACGGATAATATACATTATCCGGTAAAAATTTTGAGTCGCTATGTCGACCAAAATATCAACCACCCTTTATAGCTTGAATTAATAGCACCCATGCAACTTTCTTGATTTTTTCTTTCGCAAGAATCTTCTTCTAAAAATTACGAACACTATAAAAAAATAATTAGCGAAATCGATCCAGCCGTTCACGCATGATGCCGTGATAAAAGGAAATAGGGATTCATTTATATAATATGTAGAGATATTTTTGTTGATTTTGATCCTTTAAAATCAAAATTTTAAAAAATCCTTTCTTAGCGCTCGATGAAATTATATTATCTATCCTCGAAATTTCAAGTCAATAACTCAAATAGGTTCGGCTCTGCGTTGATTATTGGTAAAGTACGCTTTCCTTTATACATAGAGATAAATACTATTGTACACCTACACATATGATAATATTGATGTTGATGACTACGGACTGACCATGACGTGTCTCATGTCTTTCGACCCTGTCGTCTTTGTCTATAGTGTCTACCTCTTAGAGTAATAATACCTATGACCTATCTATGGGCTATGCAAGGGCGTCCCTAGACAGTTTTCAAGAAGAGAGGATGAATCTATTTTAAACTGAACAATTGCTAATATAATAGTATATAATACAAATAATCAATAAGTTGGTAGACAGTTTATTATATTGGATTTTTGTTTATTTTTTGAAAATCTATCAATTAGGTACATTATCTAATATCTATATTGATCCGAATGTTTCTGTGCAGCTACATTAATTTGGCTCCTTAACCAAGTTTTTAACCGAAAAAACATAAAGTAAAAAGCAAGCAGTTAGTTGAGAGCTAAACTAATAACTATAACCTTTTTAAACCCAAGTACAGTAAGTAGGTATAGATTCAAAAACTTGACTAATCATGAAAAGTAAAGATTTTTCTATTTATAGATTATGTTAATATGGCAAAAGTCTTCATTTTTATAAAAAGCTTTACTAATGAGATAATACAAACTTAAAAGAATAATATCGGTATGAAGTAAAATGCTGTAAAAATCGGCGTACTATTTAATTCATACACAACGTGTGTAAGTGTCGGAAAGCTTTTTGTCGACGCTCACAGGACGTATGTTCTGGTAATAATCAATAAAAGTTCTATTTTTTTTTTTATCATCGATCATTATTACTTTGTTAGCAAAGGGTATATCAACAAATTTTTGAAATTTCTATGGCGTTTGTGGTGGGGTAGGTGATTGCTTCCTTCAGGGCCGGCTCTAGCTTTTTCAGCGACCAGTGCAAGAATTATTTCGGCGCCCTTTGCCCTCTTTTTAAACATTAAACAGGAAAAATTAGGGTATTAGTCAAATTCAAAAAAATATACTTTCTTAGTTGTATTATTATTTATTATTGTATAGTAATTATCAATATAAAATATACTTTATTATTATTAAAAAACTTTGTTACAGAGGTACTAAATATATACAAAAAATCTAATGAAAGTTCACTTTTCTCGTTTTTTTATCTGCAAATACTTTAATTAGTTCTGAGAAGTCCAAATCGTATCGTGTGGCGATAAGAGACGATTTGGCGTACGGTTACGGCCGTGCGGGCCAGTACTTGAGGGTGTTCTAATTTTAACGCCTCTTGCGCGCCCCCTTGATTTTGGCGCCCCAGTGCCGTCGCACACCTCGATCGTATCTAAAGCCGGCCCTGGCTTCCCTCACTGTCCTCCCCCAGGAAGACGCGTCAAGGGTTATGCCGGGAGCACGCGAAGTGTGTAAGTATGGACGTCGTCGGCGCGGCGGCGGCAGCGGTGGTGGCAAGTTGTTCGGATAGATGGCAGTGGCGCGCAAAACAGATGATCGCGGAACGGCGGATCAGTCGCTGTCGCTGCCATCCGTCCGATATCGTTGGCTAGTGTTATTGTTTTGCCCCGACGGCGACGTCGACTCTCCTGTAAGGGACCTTAACAACAATAATTCAGATAATATATTTATATGTATGTATATGCACATATGTACTCGGGAGTCGTGTGTGCGTGTACGTATCTATATAATATATTATAATGTGTATAATATGTGTCGTAGTCGCACGTCGTCGTTGAACGTACAAGTCCCATCCGACGTTTTCTAATCATTTCGGTTCTTCTATCCCGAAAAACGTCGCGCATAGGTTTTTATCCAACTGTAGTGCTTGCAAGTAACGTGACTGTTTTTTTTTTTTTGATTTTCCCACGAATTTGTATCGCACACATTTGCACACCGCGTTCGAAAGTCACTGTGTCCGTTTGTGTTTGTGTGTGCCGTGTTTTTGTTTGAATCTTGGCGTGTGCGCGCGCGCGTGTGTGTGTGTGTGTGATGCGTGCGCGCTTCGGACCCGTTTTTATATTACTTCTAAACTCAACTTAAGTAATGATGTCCTAAGAATGAACTTGCCGTTCAACTAGAAGATCCGCCGACACATCATCATAGGTACATTGTAGTACACTAATAAACCTTTTAATATTAGTATACTGCCTCCCTACGTTGTTGTTTCATAAAACTTGTTATCGGTCATCAGTATCACTTATTTTGAGTTTCCACGTCCGTATCCTTGTAAGTACCTATTGCGTATTTGCTGTGTATACACATTCATAGAACATTTGTAAATGATGTGATTAATGATCGTATTCATTGTTGGTAGGTTTCCCTACCATTGTTTCTGTAAAACATTGCTAATATAATAGTTTTATTGATTCATTGAATAAGTTATAATACATTACTAATAATATTTTAAACGAGGTAATTTTGAACTGATATGATTTTACTTGTACAGGTGTCAAAATGTCGTTTATGGTGAAGAAAAAACGATATAAGTTCACCGTCAATCTTTGCTTGGAAGATTTAACAGCTGTACCGTTTGTCAATGCTGTCCTATTTGCTAAAGTTCGTCTTCTTGATGGAGGAAATTTCAGTGATACATCATCTAGGTAATTTTTTTTTTTAACATTTTAAATTAATACCTAGGTTGTACAAGACTATGTTTATTTCTACTCTGTGATATACTTTTTTTGATTCAATTTTTATCACTTGGCAATTATTTTTAATGTGTTAAAAATGATGGGTTATTTGTTAGATTTTGGTTTGCAATGTTTGCATTCATTACTATTTGAAGTTTTACATAAAAGAAATATAGCAATGGATTATGAAAAAATAATGTATTCTGAAAATATAATATATTGATGAACATCCAAAATTTGTTCTAGATATTTTCTTGGACATCTATTAGAATAATAATGACATTGCTCAATATATAAACTGGATTAAACATACATTTTGAAGTAGGCAAATGATCAGTCTTTAATTGTTGTATAATGATTAAGTCGTATATCCTTAGGTAAACACATAAATTAAAACGGCTGACTATGTGATACCATATCAAATTTATTTAAGATCATATAGTGCCTATAATTATTTAGATTATGTATAAAAGAACTATTAAATATTATGTAGTCTGTTGGCCATTAATCTGTATTTGTGTAGTTTATTGGTTTTACTGATTAGAATGTTGACATTATTTGCTTAGTTAATGTATAATATATAGTAGATACCAGTTTATAATTAGTTGTATACTTTGTACATTTACATTTTTATTTTATTTTAAAAAAGTGCATGCAACTTATGGTTTATTATGATTATAGAAGTAATAAATATTTCCATACATTTTTTTAAAACATTCATAATATTATTTTTGAATGCATTGATATTATAATATTATAAGAAATTATTTTAGCTGGTTATTCACTATTGATATTAATAATTATTATTGAAAATCTGGATGTTAACTTTCTAGTCTATAAGTTGAAGTGAAATTCTATGTTAAGACTCAAACTTTATCAAGATCTGAAAATGTGTATCAACCAAGGTGTCATTGTATCAACTTAAACAAAAAGCAATAAATAGTATACAAATTGACTTTTCTGGAGGATTAAACCCCTAAGGTTCCTGGGTATTGCTTTTGATTATTTTCCCAAATTTTATTTCCTTCATACAATTGTTCTCTTCAATTATTCTAATCAATAACTTTATTCTAAAGTAGAAAATATCCATAAGAAAGTTAAATTTATTGGATTTCAAAAAATTGTTGATAAAAATATACTATTATTAGAAATGTTATTTAGATAAATTGTAATCTAAAGTCTAACACTGAAAATATGAAACCTGTAGTTGTATAATATAGAGATTTTCTCAGAAATTTTTGTATTATTTTAAATGAAAAAATTCAAAATCAAGGCACCAGAAGATAATAGAAACTATTATCAATAAACATTTAATTTTTAATCCATAAAATGATAAAAGGACGTTGTTTATAAAACTCATGGACTTAAGATTCAATTACCTATAAGTTAATAAGTTTTAAGACTAAAAATCCCTTGAATAATCTGGAAATATCTAAATGCAGAAGACAAAATGTCAGTTATTAGACCACTTAGGTTTTAGAACTCGAATTTTGCCAAAATAATTTTTTTTAGAATATGTAGACATTTTTAGTAAAATATCATAATAAATTATTTATATAAAAGTTATAACTGCTGCAAAACAAAAATACCAAATTTTTTTATAAATATTTAACATTACTATCTTAAATCAGTAAAATGTGGTTGTATGATTCATTTTGGGTTGGTCCCAAAATATTTTATGTAAGGTAGATTAATGTAAGATATTAATGTTGATGGTGAAACCTATCATGGCTTATTTTTGGGTAAACTATTTTAGCATTCTTAAGTGTTGGACTGTAATCATGCTCATGATGTATTATTGAAGATATGATTACTACAATAATAAATATTATCTTAATATCATTAAGATTTATATCTTTCTATTATACAATTTTAAGTTATATTAATTTTTTCTTCTATTCCACAGATCCATCTAGTCTAGACTAACTCTCATGATATTTTGTTAATTTATTAAGTAAAATATATGGCTTTTCAGATGAAGAAAGTCATTTCATTTTATTTATTCTTTCTGAATAAATTAATTTATTATTTCTTTGTAGTGGCTGAGATAGTAAAAATACTTCTTTATACAACTAATGATTACCTACATACTCGACTATCATTAAAAAATGTATATCTTGATAATATATCAATTTATTAGTATGAAGTTTCTTATGAATATGATTTTTTTTTGAAATGTTAGTTAATTACTAATTATAATGTTAAATGCCTTATAGTAGATATTTTTCTAGTTACTAAAAATCAAATATATTTTTAGTAAAATTTTAGTCTTGATAAAAGTTGTAGAATAATATGATTTTGATTATATTTGCACATTTTTTGATGATGTAAAATATTACCTCTGACTCAGACATTAAAATATTAGATGACATCACATCTCCATTGATTAATTCTCACCTTGATAAAACCAACTTATATATGTACAAATTCAATTGTTATATTTGTAGATCTAATAGTGGTGATTACTGATTAATTTGATTTGTCTTATAGATTGTTTCATTCAACTCAAAATATCAAACACTGCAGATATTATAATAAAATACTCATTTAAGTATTATATTAACTATATTGAATAATTGTATGTTACGAAGTATTTATAATTTTAATTTTAATTGTCTGTGGGTATTTGGATATTAAGAATTTGAATAAAATATGATAAAAATAAGCTTGGCTTATAGGTATATACAACAATACTATCACGATTATCTTATATTCGTACCATTTATCCTAAAAATGTATTGCGAATACTACTTGGTAGTTAGTAAGCTGTCAGTAGTCGATAAGATAATATTGTGTAGTAGTGGGTAATATCTAAATTCATTGCACAAACCTTCAAAATATGTTTTTACATTAAACATACATATTTTACTTTTTATCTTATGTGGACTTATTATATTGTAGGAAAATGATAAAATATTGCACTGATTTTTTTTTTTTTATCAAAAATGTAATTTATCGTAAAACGTAAATATTTCTATAAACTCGTATTGATGTTCAAAAAAATTATTCAAAACCGTCCCTCAAAATAAATGCATAAATTATAGAAATGTAAATATGGAGTTTTGTCACCTATATATTTTTTCGTCTATTCATAAATACTTACAATCGTTTCTTAAAAACTCCTATAAACATTCTAATTTGTATAATAAAAACATTGAATTTTGAATTTAGTTTTAATTTTCTATTGATTAGTTTTTGTGTAGATTTTTTGTTTTACTTATTTAATACTTTAATCAGTTAAATCACATTTTGAAGTATTTTAATTCTTATAAAATATTTTATTTACAGTCAATAATATTAAATATATTAATATATTATATAGGTACATAATTGTTGATTAGTTCGTAAGGCGTTCTGCGTTGATTTTTATAGTAATTCTTGATTGATAAATTATATTTGGCTGAATTGATAAGGCTAAACTTGATAAAAACAGCAATTTATTATAAAATCTTATTTTAGAACAAAAGTTCCCGTTAGTAACTACGTGCACCTACATCAAAATGAATTATATTTACTATAATTATTATTTTATTATCAATAATATACGTTTATTTACTTCATAGATTTAGTTATCTATAGTTACTATTATGTAGTAAACCATCAGCTAAATATATGATTTAAGTATCGGTTATTATTATAAAGCTCTAATTAAAAAAAAAAATATTAATTAAGTATATCCTATTTTTCTACTTTCTCTCTGTCAATCGTACTCTATCTGTAACAAAATGGTTTGTTATTATGATTATAAAACTAAGACCATGCTTAGTAATAATTAATTCCATATGTTTTTTAATTTGTACGAATACATAAAACAATCATTAGTGACGCGAAATCAGCTATAATAATATGAATTTTTCAAACAAATAATGTGTGGCAAATGTGTTAGAACTTAACCGGGTCCAATTTGTGTCTGTGGGTATGGAAATAATTTCAAAAGTGCGTTTAATTAAGTCGTTAAGTAGTAAAGCAACAAACAATAATGTCCATTATGTACGAGCGTTATATACATATGACTGCATAGTACCATGGGACAATTAACAATCCGTTTACGCATTTTTTTTTTTTTTTGTTTTATCATTATTATTAATTTTTATAACAGTATTAAATGCGTTGTTTGTATATTACTATATTCTTTGTCTTTAAATTTTTAGATCATTTGTTTGACGTTATAGTATCTATTTTAATTAATGTGGGAATTGATTGCGATATTAAATTTTAATCATGGAATGGATGAATTTATAATATAGCTCATTTTCCATCAATAATATTAAAACGACACTATTCGATAATTCCTTTCCGTAGAATAATACTAATATCGTCAATAAAAAGTTGACTTTTATAAAAACTGAATAGGTGCCATGTAACATAATTTATATAGTGTTTTATATTGTATATTTATTGAGCTGCTGCCTTTTGCTACGTTCATTCGAACCATGTATTTACTACCTAAAAGGTTTTTGTCTGTCATGTGTGATCCGAAAAACAAATATATCATGTTTATGTATATGTGTTTTAATTTATCGCAAAGGAATTGTCTTTTTCACAAAAACGTATTTATAATAAATTAATAAACAACTCATGACAACTGTGAAGTTGAAGTATATAGGTGCACGCGTATATTCGTATTTTACAATGTACATAAAGGCATGTGTAATGTATTATACTTTTGACTTTGGAGTATAAATGTATAATGCTACAACGACGAAAGGGTAATGTTTGTAAAATGTTTAAAACCTACGTGCAATATTGATTACAACTTAACTTTAATTATATCTTTTATAATAAGGTGTACCCTGTAGTCTTTATACTCACGTATAAGTCTAGGTATGTATTGTGTCTAATCTCGAGATCTAATTTTGGGGTAGTAATAGGTTTTTACCAAATAAATTAAATGTCCTCCAACGACGGGGTAGATTCATCGTGTTGCATTTCCATTTGAAATGTTTATTCGCGTGCGAACGAGCAGTTATTTTTTTTTTTTAACTGTTGTACGCCAGCTGTGTTTAAATTAAAACACGTAAATTGGGATTAATGGCGTTTAATTTGTACGCAAGCGATATATTATAATTTTATAACGCGTACACCACATACATGTGTAATGTGTATATCCGGGGTCTTCGTGATGTCGTGTACAGTCGATGCGATTGAAATTTACTCGCGGAGGAAACGTGCAATTTAAACGTATATTCGCGCGCGCGGGTATGGCAGATTGTTGTATATACCGGTATACGTATTCGTACACAAATCTAGGCCACACGCCAGTCATGGATAATAATTACTGTAGTAATGAATAATATTATTTATGTATGAAAAAAACAATCCTCTCTGCGTTCTCTTGTTTCTTCTGCTTCCAATCGATTATAATATAGGTAGTGACAATGCATGTGTGCAAGATGTACCTATATATCTGCAAAATAATATTATATAATGACAATTGATGATAATAGTAATAATGTATCGGTAATGATAATAATAATAGTGTTAATCGATCTTTTCCCTTCTCATCGCCGTCACCTATTGTCTCTAGAAGGTTTTTTTTTCCTGTAGCTTTTATTCGGAAAAACACTGCAGGCCTTGCTGCAACTGTGCGCGAGTTATTTATCCACTGCCGCGAAATAATTAATGCTCGTCGTATATATTAATATAATATGCGCGTGTGCGGCAGGTGAACGCGAGACGTGGTCCGTTGCGCTATTATGTGGGTGCTAGTCGCGTCAATATACGCCACGGTCGACAGACCTACGCGCGCATCTCTTGTAAAAACAATTTATTTACGTTTCCTAAACGCTGTCGAAGAGTAAATTTTCTAACCTCAAAGTGCTGGTTGCGCGTATATATATAATATGTATGTATGCACCTACGTGTGTGTGTGTGTGTGTGTATAAATATATACTATACATAATATTGGCACGCGTACAGCGTACTATAAAGTTAAACGACGTTTTAATTATTGTAACTATACCCACAAGTAGTGTACTAGTATATTATCCGTAAGCGTAGGTCCTCAACAATGTGGTCGCATATACTATTGCAGTTATAGGCATTCGATTTTAGTTAGGTACATTATTAACTATTGGGTTATAGTTATTTGCATCTAAATTTAGTAATTCGTTAAAATTGCTTTAGCTTATACTTTGTTGCGAATAATATCTCGTTGAAATATTTGTTGAAGCTCAAATATTTTAAAACTTATTAGTGTAAAATTATATAACTTAACTTTATACTTATCGAGATGAACACATAAGTACTCGTAGGTATAAAAAAATACATATACAAATACAACATGTTTAAACAATTTAAACACTCGTATGTTTTATCGTTTAAAATTTAATTGGTGATGACGAATATATATAAACACATAACATAAAATAAAAAAAAATTTGTGATTGATATAATTGTAACTTGACAAGTGATTGACCTATTATTAAAAAAAAAACTGGTTTCTCTTTCTTAAGTTACGTTAATAAACCATTAACTTAGCTTTTACTTTGTTCTTGAGTACATCTAACTTGTATATATTTATAAAATATAATTATTTTACATCTGTACAACGATAAATAAATTAGATTACGTGTAAATACAAGTATGGTAAGAGAGAAGACGGCCGCCGTAGCCCGCATAGACGACAAATCTCGGCTCTTGGGATATTCTAGTGTGAATAAAAGTTCCTTTTCATGTGTCTAGATGGGCTGTCTAGAATATGTTCAGACATGAACTTTGTTACGAACGTAAATATGGAAATTGGAAACCAAAAGAACTACGTTATTCGTTGTATCTTAGCAAGGTGAATTGTTACTGCAACCCATACTGTTTAGTCATCTCAAAATATATTATGTAGTGTGGGTGGATTGAACTTTGTTACTGCTTTATAATGTATAGGTATAGTATTTTATTAATAAAACGTCCGAAACGACTAGAAAATTACTTATATTGATTATACGTATAGGTATATATAAAATATATTATAAATATATCGTATATGTGTGAGTATTGGAATAATATAAACACGAGTCATCGTCTTGCTGAAAAGAAAAAAATGTCATGTGTGTGATTGACGCTTCAAATAACGATTTTCATGCGATAAAATAAGTTTCCTTGAATTAAAGAAAATATCGAAGGTTGTTAACTACTCGCATTTTATAGCAAACGTTAATAATGTTTATAAAATATTTCTTTCAGCTTTTATTTTTTTCACGTTTAAAAAGTAAACATTAGTATTATATTAATTGTATAAGAAGAATTGAGTTTTTAGACAGCACATATTATTTCGATCATTTCCTGATACATTGCGTTGATAATAATAATTGTGTTACTTAGGTGCTCATTGAATTTCGTAAATATTATATTGTACGTTATAAGTGTTATAATTATTTATATTAAATTAAAAAATAAAATTACTGCAATATTATTTTCTGCTCTGTTGATAATATTTATGGAATGTATTATTATATGAATAGTTTATGTTCGATGCCACCGTTGAAATTTGTATTAAACGTCACCACATTATTCAACATTTTTGTATAGTAATTATTTAATGTACACTATTTTGTAGTATTAAATTATGCATACTATGAATTGTCTAATGCTTTGAATTAAAAAATATCAATCTTCATTTGCAATATATATTTGAATTGCTATAGTAATTTACTTAGTGTAACAGGCTGTGGAAGCGTTGATTTTGTTCATCTTGGCAACATCATGATTTGTTACTACTTATGAGTTATGACTTTTCACCCATTCAATTTCGATTTATTAATACGTGTTAAACAATTCGACCGTTAAAATGATATAAAAACGTCTATGTGTTAAAATAATTTTAAACATTTTTTTTGCATTGCCCGTGTAAGAATCGAGATTTCAAATAATTTACCGCAGTATGAGCTGCGTAATTAGAATTTATCAAATAATAATGCTTTTTATTTGACACAAATGCGCTACTTGGTATCAGTTACGATACAAACAAGACAATCAATTACACTTATAGCCTAATAGGTATGATACCACTGATACCAGTTTCTTTATGATAATCCTACATTATATTGTTACATTATTATTATTGTTTTTCATTTAAAATATACTTCCTCGTCATCAGTACCTACCTAGAATGTGGTTATGATGCATCGCGTTTACATATATCAGATAACTTCATTATTTTACCACCGATCTAATGCCTTGTTCAGGTCGAAAGTCAGTATAATAGAAGTGTCACAAGAACCACTTTACTATATTTTGTACCGATTTGAAACAATACCATATGTCCATATTTAACGTGATAATACTTATACTGAAATCATTTGAATAGTTCTTGTTGGTGGTGCGCAATAGGTTGTTTCGTTTTCATGCATATCAAACAAAAAATTATATTAATAAATAAAAAATGGCATTGGCCACAATACGCGTAATAAGGTACACTACCTACTTATAAAGTATAATGTATAAACATTCATGGAATTTATTTTTCAGATACGATATGAATCTATTATAACATAATATACGTATATATATATATATATGAGTATATATATATACGTATATTATATTATAATAGATTATATATATATATATGTATATATATATATGTCTAACTAGAACGAATACATTTTGTAACGCTTCGGGGGAAAACAAAAAATGAAAACGAAACAAAACATTGTACAGCCAGTACTATTTATTTACCTTGCAGACCATAACCATAGTGAATTTTTCCTAGACCAATCATAATATTATACTTGATATTATTATTTACAATTGTTATTGTAAGGATTCTTAATTCAATTTATACGTGTGTTTATCCTGTTTATAACGAGATAAATGTGTTATTCATTAAATGTAAATATATGGCGCTAAAGATTTTACGCGATCGTTGACGTCATTTGAATAGCACGACGTTATTCACCTTTCCGCCAACGCTTTCTTAGTTACACGTTTTGTTTCAGACCAAAATTGTCGAGTTATTTATCATTATGAATTTATATATATATATTTTCCGTGTACATATAAGATATAATAACGAGGGCGATAACATGAGGATTTCGTAAATGTTATTATTTTATTATAATAATAATATATAAGCACCATACTGTAGATATAGGTGTTGGTTATAACAAAATCCAAGGCTTCGAGAGACCACACACTTTTTCCTCACAGCTGATACTTTATTGTAACCCATACACGCAAATCTTGTTTTGCTTGAGTATATGCCGAAATCTTAACAATTAATTTCTTTAATTACAATATTTCACCATAACCGCAATTTCGTTATAAGAAAAAAAACATTTGCTGCAATATAATATTCGAATGGTGTGGTATTGATTACGGGTGATAATTATTAATTATAGATTTAAATTAAATATCAATACATCGTTCAAAAAAAAAAAAAAAAATAAAATAAAACGTTAAAAATTTAAAAATCGATGTCAAAATCTTTAAAGTTACGCAAACAATGCGATTTGAAAATTAATTATTTTTTAACGGTAAGTACGTCGAAATAAGTTTTATTTACGTAGGGGTACGTGATTGTTTTTAATAGTCTGTAAAAGAATCGTGGAAAGTAATAGAGCATAAGTAACTATTTCGATCGCCTCTATAGTACTTTAGTGTAACTATTGGTATATTGGTTTACAATACATTACAATATTTTCGTTATTTTAACTTTTAAATGGTATATTATTATGGTGTTATTATTATAATTATTGTTGAGTTGTCGTCAGTTAACTTGTCGATTCGGGTTTTAGTTCGAACACTTGAAATATTATGCCACAACAAATACTTTTAAACGGATTCACTTGTTCATTTAATCTAATTATAACTCTCGTTCAAATGAAAACTTATGTTTTTTGTTATTATTCCGCCCCCGTGTATCGTTTTATTGGTATACTTTTTTTTGCCGTGTAAATTATTTTAAACATTTATAGCGTATAAGTAGATTTGTCATTTGAATATGTTAATCACATATGCACATGTCTAACATGACTTGAAGGGTTAAACAGAAAATATGATTATATTTTATTATACTAGTATTTCAACTGTATTGAGTGCGTATTCGTTTAGAGATAGTTATTATAAATCGTTTTCTACGATGCGTAAATAATTTTCTACCAGAAATATTCGCCTATTAAATTTCCGAGTACATGGTTTCACAGTATTTTCTGATGTATGTACTGAATACTTGTATTAACCATTTTTTTCCTAATCGACTGTATAAAATATACTCGAAAACATAATATAATGCATAGTCAATACAGTTCATATAATATATATTATCGCGTTATAATAACACGGTTGATAGATATTATTGATTGAATAGTCGTCTGAGTTTGATTTATTTTTTGAGCTGGAAACCGTCCAAACCATCAAAATCCTTCCATAGTGAACAGTTTTTTCTCGACTAACGGCAGCCAATTTTGTTGGCGCTAAATTCTTTTCATCGTCTCCTCAACTAAAGCGTCACTGCGTGCGATGTGTATATGTATATACTATACAGCGTATATAGGCAGAACGCGTGAATATATTTTGTATGGCTGGGAAGCCAACAAACGAGAAACATGTGTGTCTTACCGAGCACAGTTTTACGGAATGTCTGTCGGAAAGTATATGGTAGCATTCTGTCAAACACGTTTCAAGTGACTGATTTGAAGAAAAAAAAAACGAGTATTTATAGTTAAGAATAATGATCAAAGCGCAATAACAGTAGCATACGTCTTTCTTATGCGCTGGGATGGGTTAGCTAAAAACTTAGAAGATGCTTTAATGTATTGTCATAAAATAAAAAGTTTAATAATACTAAAAGTATTCTTTGATTGTTTCATTTTTATGTGTTATACCTAATAAAATAGTTGTTTAATTAATCAGAAGTTACAGTAAAACCTCATTACTCCGGAATTCGCTTTATCCGGACATTAGCTTATAATACATAAATCACGCTAGTTTATGTCCTGGACTAAAATAAACCTGATGAAGAATTTAACATAAATGCGGGTTATCGCATATGTATTTTATTTTATAGTGATTTTGTTAGGTATTTAATTATATTTTGGATAATATTATATACGATTTTCTTAAATTTATAATTTACGATTTTTGGTTATTTCGTTTAGTTCGGATTTTCATTGATTCGGACCTAGAGCCCCAAGTAGTCCGGATTATTGACTACTATACTTATAATTAAAATAATATACACTCATCTGAAGTACCTTCGCTGGTTGGTTTCTTCCTTTAGGTCATTTAAGACACTATAATATAAAAATAGATTCCATCACTCCGTTCAGAATCTAAAAAACATCCATTACACTTATTGTACCCTTTTTTTTTTGTACAAATTGTATAAATGTCTAATTTAAAAATAAAAATAAATATACAATCATACTTAATATTATATATTTATCAAAAAATGGTGCATACCTACCTAATAAAAAATAAACCATATGAGAAAATCATTCAACTTTTATTAAAAC
Organism: Chaitophorus viminalis; assembly: GCA_025469195.1. Taxonomy (NCBI): domain Eukaryota; kingdom Metazoa; phylum Arthropoda; class Insecta; order Hemiptera; family Aphididae; genus Chaitophorus; species Chaitophorus viminalis. The sequence goes on from JAIPRK010000186.1 coordinate 125,891, forward strand.
GTAAAAACTTATTTTTTAAAAGATACTTAATGTATATATGTGTATTATATATAATTATGTATAAAAGTTTTTAAAATATGGTATATCAATTGATTATACGAACTTGTATATTATAATACATTACCATTGATATATACTAGTATTTTTAAACAATGATAATTTATTTAAGCATAATAATTATTTATGTAAATTGTGTTCATTTAAAGTATAAAAATTAATAGTGAAGACTGCATAAAGTCAATGATTTAATTCATTTGCCAAGTGTCTGTTTTAAAGTTTTCGCACGACCGACTACTGCTCGTAGTAGTTTAATTGCCAAGTGTGTCTTAAGTTTGTGTTGTGTTAATGAAAATAAAGTTTATCTGCATCCCGTAGAATATATACATTAAGATATAATACTGCGTGTGCTGAAATAAAATTAATATATTTATATAAATCATTGTTGATGTGTTACAGAGAAGAAGTTCGAGATCATACGGTCCGATGGGGTTCTACTTTCAAGTTTGTGTGTAAGATGAGTGCCAATGCGTCTACTGGGATATTGGACCCGTGTAACCTTCGAATATCTGTTCGAAAAGTATGCAAATGAATTTTTATTATTGGAATTGAAATAGTCAACGTTAATAAAATAAATACATTCTAATCGTTTGATCATCGCTGTATATATAGGAACTGAAAGGAGGTCGTACCTTTCAAAAACTCGGATTTACTGACGTCAATTTAGCTGAATTGGCCGGTGCAGGGCTTAGCTCAAGGCGTTGTCTGCTGGAAGGGTATGACACCCGACATCATCGGCAGGACAACTCTATGCTCCGGATATCTGTGTCTATGAACATGTTGGCTGGAGACATTTTGTTCAAAGCGTAGGTTTTAACTATTATACTTCTAGGGATTAAAGTGGTCGGGTACTCGTATTCGATCGACTTTATTATCATAATTGACATTTAATAAATATTTTTGATTCGTCGCAGACCAACTCCAACGTTAAATCAAAAACCTATCCCCAACGGTGATATCCCTCAACGTGAAGACACAGAATACCCCAGCAGCGGATTCGGCAGTTTGCCGAACAAACGGTCATTGTTTCCATCAGGTATGGTATCCTAGCGACAATAAATCCATAACTTCAATGTGTTATGGTTGTATTTTTTTCGAGTCTTCATAAATATATAAGTACTCATGTTTCACCGCTGTTGAATAATTATTAGTGGTGAAATTACTAAAAGCAGTCAACCTTTCCACCAATGTATTATTCCTAGCAGATCAGTGTTATAAGTTATATATTTTATAATTATGTATAATTATTTCATAACGATTTTTGGTAGTAAAAATGCTTCGATTTTCTTAAACAGCAACTTTTCTGAAAGGAAAGTGATGTAGATGGTACTTGGGCAAGTCAAAAATGCAACTTTTTCAATACTTTTTAAAAAAGTCAAAAAAAAAACGATAAAAAAATTACGAAAAAACGGGAAATTTTACGCAAAATCCCGTTTTTACAAAATACATTTTTTTTAAATGCTCTAACTCAAAAACGAAAAACCGCAACAACTTGAAATTTTTACCAAATCATTATATTGACATTCTCTATGCGGGGTTATGTTTTCAAAGTATTTTAACATATTTTGACTTATTTATAGACAATTTAAATTTTCGATTTTTGTTAGTTTTTTTTTTTTAAATATCTATAACATTTTTTCGGCTGTCCGAAAACTCTAGAAAATGTATTAAAGAATTAATTATAAGTTATACTAATTGTAACTAAAAAACATCGCAGATGGTTTCACTCAAATTTTTTTTATAAGCCCATAAAGTTCAAAATTGTATAAAATATGTTGATATCGCGATAATTTGCAAGTTATTTTGTTGTTGAAAATTCATAACATTTTTTCTGCTTATACTTAAGGTTAAAAATTTTAACACTAGGTTATCCATAAGCTACTCTTCATAAATCTATAAAAAAAGTTCTACAGGACTTAAAGGAAAAAATTTTGTGACTGTTTCAAATTTAAATTTTTTCGAAATTGCATACTATTGCATTACATTTCAATTTAAATATAAAACACTACATTATTATATACCCATTTTAGACAAACATATTAACTCCGTTCAGAACCGTTATTCGTATACAATGATATCTATCATTGCATTCAAATTTAACAAATCCATTGTAATAATGACCTATCCTATAAACGAGGTGCACTCCACCCCCAACTGTACAGCAAAGCTAGGCCCATCCGTTCTTTTGTGTACTTTATTTTTATATTTCTTCTTTATAGACAACGGATATGTACTTTTTATAGAAATAATTTTTATAACTAACCCTTGTGTATACTTAAATTTATTTTTAGGTAAAAGATAATGGAGAAACTATGACAACTATGTTAGAGAAATGAGAGTGCTAATTTTTTAAAACTATTTTCGGTTACCTAGTTTCGTTAAAAATCGGTCTCCGAATTCTGATATCTATTGCGATAAAATTTGATTCAGTAATATACCGCTTTCTTGCATCGAAGCAAAACTGAATGCTCAATATAGTTGCTGTCTGTACCTTTATTTACTAATTATTTATACACACCATAAAAAACTGGTTACAAGTTGTAAAAATGAAAAGGTTAGATATTCAAGTGGTATTTTGGTGGGAGGGATGACTATATTCGTACAAATAGTAGTTTTTCGAGGTCTTCTTATTTTTAAATAATAGAAATTAATATATTTTAAAAATACGTGAGTATTGGAATTTAAATTAATGTTTTTTTCCCAATTTGAATTTTGTGTTTTTTTACATATGTATTGAGGCTCACTGACCTAGTTCCGGAATGTTCTATAGTTGCTTTATTTATTAAAATCCTGGTTGTTTTTATATAAATTTTGTCGTGTCTAATGAGTTTGTGATTTTTTGAAGATGAGAATAACTTGGAAATCAGGAGATAATATTTCGTTAATTGACTTGAAATAACGTTTGTATCTAAGAATAGAAAAATAGTCTCTAGTTCATTATTACTAATGAAATTTTATTCGACTAACTCTTTTGCATTTTACGGATATTAAAAAGTGCATTTATGTCGGAAACCATGTCTCGTGATTATCTTCTAAAATTGAACAAACTATGGTTTTTCTTCAATTTATTTGTTATTATGAAATTAAAAACTTTCCTTAAAAGTCAAACCAATACTGATATATATATATATATATATATATATATATAGCTGATTAATAGAATAACAAAAATGTATTATTTTTTAACTATAAATATAATAACAGTAAAGTACTTATTTTATACCTAATTCGTGGAAATATTTATTTTAAAAATCAGGTTTTATACCTAGGATTAAAAGATATTTAAATTGTAGTAATTGCTAATGACAATAAATACGTAAGTAAATAGTGATCTTAATGAACACCATGATAAATTGATGTTTTATTTAAAGAACTATTCTTATAGTGAGGTTTAATTTATCATAGTAGTGTTTTATTTTTTTAAATTATTCTAAGTGCATTTGAAAATTTAATGTTTTAAACTTTTTGTTGTTTTATTAATATTTATGTTCATTCTACTTATATTGATATTGTAAGTGAAAATACAAATTTCACACAACAAGATGAGGATTATATTTTCTTGTAAATTCCAACTATTTAAGATTATTATTTTATGAATAGTGAAAAGTTTTACGTAAAAATAGGTCTTTCTGTTTGTTTTTCGTGATATTTTTTGGGATTAAAATATATAAATGAATAAATGTATACATTTTTATGAGAAAAAGAGATGCACGAACAATTTAAAAATAACGGAAACAATTATTACGTTGAAAATATCAATTTTTACGATTTGTTCGTTGTGGTGGACGAGTATGCACCACGTATCACCTATTATTTTCAACCCGTTCTTAACCGTCTACTATTACTGTATAATGTTTAACACCATATACCGTATGGTCGTGTTCTCAGACATTCCATCCATGGGCGGCTTAGAAAAACACGACGCCGAGGCAAATCAAAACCATTTGGAACCACAAGAGGACGACGCGATGGTTCACGACACCGCAGCGTCCGCCGCGAACCATGTGAACAACTCTAGCGGACATTCCCGGAACTCTTCAAATACCAGCAAAGGTTCTAGTTCTCATAACTCTCATTCGAGACACAGTAGTTCCGGCGAGAGCGGACACGTTCGGTAATATATTTACATACATGTATAGAAACCAACGATTCAATTGATCGTGTGGTGTTAATTTATAATATGTGTATGGTTTAAGGGATTATTGTATATTATAAATATGTATACACGTACATGTATTATGTATATATTTATATACACTTAATGTAGTCGTCCCGTCGTCTATAAGGTTCGATGTTTTTTCCTTGCACGTCGTTACGAGACTAATACGAGTGGCACGATATCGCAGAAATGTGACCATATACTCGAGTAAACCAATAATTCCGGGAAAAAACATCTTGTTGTCGCATATACCTATAGCTATATTATGTATAGAATATTCGGGAGACAGTTAGGTTACCGTTTCCGCGTTAACAATGAAAAATCGGTGTAGGATTTTATCGTGTGTACTGCGTTATCGATAATATATTTTCTCTCGGCGGTTAGAACGACAGTTTTTACAACGCTAGTTTTCCCATCCTCGGCCTTCTCCCCAAAAATTGTTTGCGTGCATGTGCCCGTGTCTTACACGTAGTCACGTAAGTACCTACTCATTGTGTAATTATTATAATCATTATTATTGTATAGGTAGTTGTATAATAATTTCTCGCGTATTTATATTGCCGTCTCATAGTTGCCACAATTTGTATAAAAAGTGTTAATTATATATATATATATATATATATATACACCTGCTCACGCCAACGTTTTTATGCGGATGAAAAAAAAAAACCATTACGCGAGATAACGAGACGAAAACACTACAAAATACTTGTGATCAGGTCGCCGTCTTGGCCCGTGTGGTCTCCTACCCTGTCACCGCCACCGGCCACCCCGCCACCTTCGCCTCCACAGCAGCAGCAGCAGCAGCAGCCACAGCAACCTCCGACCACACCCTTGTGGAGCAGCCCTCGGTCCAGGTTCTGGTCGCTGCGCCAAGCCAAGCAGCTGCCGCCGTCACCTCAAGTGTGCAATCACCAGGACGCGTTCCGGACGCCCGACAACAAGCACGGCGGCGGGTTCCGGTTTCCGCCGTGGTCCGGACCGTCGGCCCGAACCAACTCGTCGCCCGGCTTGTTGCCTCTCACCCCAGACTCCCCTAGGTAACAGACGTGGTGCCCACACGCTACACACGCCAACTATCCTTCCGGTTACTGTCTTCGCTCATCATAACACTATATGCCCACACGCCGCCGCTTTTGCAATAACAACGAGCCTGACTTCTTTGCCACATCGACTCTTCTTCTTCTTCTTCTTATAGCCTTCATATATATATATATATATATATTTATGTATATAAATACACAGACTTCTGCAGAATACCTAATATTAAATCTATACGCTAGAACTCTTACTATATCACGTCGTCAATCTGCATCATCATCGTGTGTAATAACGATGTATCATATACTGATCTATATATAGTGCATAGATGCATACATATTTATTAAAATTCTTTACTATATATATATATATATATATTTTTTTTTTTTGACAATTACGTCGTTGTTGTATAGTTTTTTTTAACCTATGATCGTAGGCGACGAATACCATATATATATATAGTATACCTAATATACATAATATATATATATATATATATATATATAGTATACCTAATATACATTATATATATATATATATATATATATAATTGGGTGTCGGATTATCTGAACTTCTAGACTAATTTTTACACGGTATTTTACAAAATTATCGGAGAAAGATTTAAGTTATCAAAATCCTTCGATAGTCTCACCACTGCCATCTCCGAAACCCGGGGTTTCTTTATTTTTTTATTTTTATAATTAAAATGGTTACCGTGGTAATATATATATAGATGGATTCTAGATTACATACTGGTCATCCATTTTTATATTGACAGAGGTAAATAAAATACTCGTACATAGGCAGGAAAATAATATATACCGTGTTCTGTATTATTGTAAATGTATAAGGTGATCAACTAGAAATTGATTATTAAATTATCTTCCGAGTTGATTTAACTCGCAAAACTGTGATTTTTTCTTGTTTTTTTTTTCAAAATAAAACTAATTTAGATTCGATAAAACCTAAAACGGTTGTATGATCATTGGAGTTGTTTTACCAATAACCTGTGGTAAGTCTTTGTTACTCGTTAGACATGTATACAATGAATATATCAATATATCAATGTGTACAATGAACATATTTTATTATACACCTATAATATAATAAAAATTGTCGGGGACGCATTTCATGTGTTACTCGCCGCTGAGAAAACGTCTTGTTTTATTTTTTACTCACAATCTGGTGGTTTTTCTATATTGCCTTTTAAGTGTATTCTATAAATACCGTTTTGGGCTAATAACACGGTACTGCTTCGTGTATGTTCAGGGGCGGCGGTAGTATGCACCACCGAAAACTATTGTTGGACAGCACAGCTGGTGGTTGCGTCGTGACGCTGCCAGGTTTACTCAACATGAACTCGTTACAGAAACTTCCGGAACTGGATAAATCGCTCAGCACTTCCGACACTATTGTGTCGTCCCCGTTCAGGCGACCTAGCCAAATGTTAGTGGGTTTGGAGTTTGTGTGATTGCACGAAATGCATATATTATAAATACATGTGTTGACATCGTTTTTTTATACTGCTTTTCGATTAATTGTTTTCTTGATTTGAGGTTTTTTTTCGTTTTTTTTTTTATATAAATTATATTTATATATTATTTATGTAGGCATACAATATATTATTTACATTATGTTATTTAATATATTTTTTTTATCACATCGCTGTTTTAACGGTTGCCCTTCATATTTTAATTATAATAACGAGTTGATTCATGTAACGATAAGCACATTGAAGTATTGAACTTACCTGAATATATTTATTCAGGTAAGTTCAATTGATTTAAGTTTAATTGATTTACTCGTAGGCATGTTAAATGAATCACCTCGTACATTTTAAATGTGTTTGTAAAATTATGTTTAGTAAAAGTAACACAACCGCGGTATATTATCGAAATTATTTAAGACCAATTGTGTTTAATTACAAAAGTTTGGTTTGTGTAAAAGTGTCGTTTTCTGAGAAAACGACGTATAACATCTTATAATGATATATTAAAAATCAATTTTTTATTTGATAAATTCAAGTTACCCTTTAAAACTTTTTATTATTGAAGTTATTATACTGCATACTGTTTGTTATAATATTACAACTTTGATTTTCTAAGTCAGTGTCATGATTGAAAACAACTTAGAGTTTAATTAGTGATGATCATAATTAAATAAAGTTAAGATATTAATCCAGAAAAGTGTGTTAATAATATTGCTTTCGATAAAAATACGTGGTACATAACAAACTTTACAGCGAATGATTTATTAAAATGACGCCTTCTAAGTGCTTTGCTTTTCATTGCATGACTTTATTAGTATTTTGCTTTTAAGTTTGATATAAGTACTTATATAGAAAATTTTACCCAGTGTTTTTCGGAATATATTAATTGTTATAGTATTGTGCATTTCAGTCGCGCGCTACATATTTACGTCGTAAAGTTTTTGGAAAATTATGGATTTTGATAATTTTACGTAGGTCTCGAGCTTAAAAAAAAAGTTTAACATTTTTAATTCATAATGCACAGCATTTTATCATTTCTTTCGTTTCCGCGCTCAGTAATTAAATTACATTTTAATATCTTAAGTATACGCATGATGTATTTTCGGTCGTATAAAACTTCTCGTATTATATTAAACAAATATATTAAACTTTTACTCGTTTGAATTTTCATCATATTATAATATATTCATATATCATATTACCTATCGTGTAATAATAATATACATACATACGCTCTTAGTGGATCTACAGAGCACATCGTCGCGTATAATACAATAATAGTTAATCATTGCACTATTGTGTTTTACACTTATCATACATAAAATAAATAACATAATATTGTACTTAGTCACCGCGTAAGTGCATGATATTGTAATATATTTAACACTGATTAATATTCTGTTTACTAATGAATGATTCTGCCGCTTATAATAAACATAATATTATTATAGTGCTGTTTTGTTGTGATATTATAGCATTTAACGATCGCGGTCATTGTCGTCCTTAAGGGGGGGGGATGCAAGACGGGACACTTACTCCCCCTATAATTTTAAATTTGTTTTCCCAAGCATAAACTGTAATAAAATTTAATCTTTATTTATTTTTTAAAAGAATTCCCCCCCCCCCTAAAAAATGTCTGGGGACGCTCATGATTGCGATTTATATAATATTATGGTTTATGGATACAGCTTCTTTTTTTTTTCGTAGCCTTATCGTACGTATCTGATCGATTTTGCTCGGTTGTACAATTTCAGCCTAACGTCCAGTGGCACGGCCATATCCACGTCGCAAGCGTCGCCCGTGCTCAGTGGAGTCGAGGCCGGCTCGTTGGATCGCGGCAAGGCGGCGCTGGAGAGGCGCAACAAAAAGTCGGGCGGCGTGACGGGCGGCAGCGTCACCGACGACAGTTGCGCCAAGGTCACGGGGCGCGTGGAGGTGACCAGGGTGAACCCGGACAGTCTCATCGATCAACTGCTCAAGGCCACGAACCTGGACGACCAATCGGCGGACGACGACGGCAAGCACAGTAAGCCGAAACCCCATACCTACCTACCTATAGCCGCATTCCATGGCCTGTTCTTCCTTCGAGCGGTACGCACCGCCGCCGGCCGATATAAAATGGCCGTGTCCGGAAACAGAATAAATCCTAACCACGCATCCAAGTATAATTATTATTATGGGTCAGTGGTCTTTAACCTTGGGGTTGCGAATGAAATAGCATGGGGAGGAGAGAGGGGGTTGCCAAAAAAATGAACAAAATGGTTTTTCGTAAAATAAAACCATATATTATTTTAAATATTTTATACATACGTAATTATTTGTTCGGTATTATGATAATATACGATAATCGCATAACATAATATACCGACTGTATAGCAGGGTTAGGCGTTGTTCGAATGAAATTTTATCTAGATGATTATTTAGATAACACTTTATTCGAATAAAATATTATTGGAATGATTTTTTTACATTTATTCGAATGAAAATTAGTTCGACTAATATGAAAACATTATCATTCGAATAAAAATTTATTCAATTAATTTTTTTTATAATTATTTGAATCAACAAATTTTAAATTATGATTATTTGAATAAAAAATTATTCAACTAAATTTCAAACATAGATTTTTGAATAACTTTGGTCTATTTTATTTTGGTAAACATATGAAACATATGATTGGTAGTTTAAAACAGGCACATATAAACAATTTCTGTCATTGTATTTTAAGTTACACGATTGTGAATCTTATTTTATTCAGAAAAATGTAAAAATATTTTAAATAAAACGAATATTTATCAATAGAAGAAACTTCAAAAATGGATAATATGTTTTTTTAAATTATATTTTATATTATATTAATATGATATTGAATGATATTGTATATAATAATATTTCGTAACAATTAGGTACAACAAACATAAATAGTAGTAAATAATAATAACAAAAATGTAAATAAATATAATTATAACATTTGCATTTCAATATATAAGACTAATTATTAATATTAAGTATAACTAATTATAATTATAATTCAAGTAATATTATTCAAAAATCTATGTTTGAAATTTATTCAAATACTTGTAAAAAAAATTATTCGAATAATATTTAATTCGAATAATTATCTAGATATAATTTTTCCCTGTACACTGCTGTATAGCATAATCTCAATGAACGACTAAATATTTATCCGGATAATTATCTAGATACAATTTTCCCCTATATACTGCGTAGTTAGTATGGCGTATAGCATAATAATCTTTTCGGACGATAGGGATATATACACTTTTTTCTACCATTTGCATCTATATAATTGCCCGTGTGAAACAGTATTTTCGGCCCTTACAATGATAAAAAGAACCGGGCAGGGACTCGCTCTGCTATATATACAGAAGGGGTGGAGTGGACTCGTTCATAGGATAGGTCATTATAATGGATTTGTTAAATTTGAATGCAATGATAGGTATCATTGCCTGTACGAAAAACGATTCTGAACGGAGATGTGATTTGTTAGTCTAGAATAGTATAGATGTATATGATATATTTTGTTATACTTAAATTGCAATATTACGTCAATATTTGCTCTTCAAATGCTTTTAAAAATAATTGTGCCTATGTATTTTATTAATTTTTGAATGACAGTAAGAAAAACTTCTGTGGAATTTTTTATTAAATTTTCAAAAATTTTGTTCCAACAAAATTAATTTTATCAACAATTTTGAAAAAAAAAAAAATTAAATAAATCCAATAGGTACTTCAAATGTGTATATATTGCTTAAAAGTGATTAAAATATTTTGAAAAAAAAATTATTTAAAGAAAATGTCAATCTAAACAACTGGTTAAAGTTTTAAGTTTCTACGACATACATTTTGAATAGTAATAAGTATTTAAAATCGTTTGTGGATAAATAGTTATTTTATGCAATTTCGTAAAAATTTAAATTTCACACGGTCATAAAAATTACTTTTGAAGGTCCGGTAAAAATTTTTTTTTATAGTTATTTGAACAAAAACCTATGGATAACCTTGTGTAAAAATATTGAACCTTAAGTATATAAACACCAAAAACTTTATGGATTTTCAATTACAAAATAACTTACAAATTATCGTGATTTTGACCTATTTCATAAACAATTTGAAATTTAGGGGCTTGTAAAAAAATCGTGTCAAACGATTTTTGATTTTTTTTTAATAAAGACAACTTAATAAACCTTGCATTCAATTTTCCTGATTTTTGGGCCACCCAAATTTTGCTATTGATTTTTCAAAGAAAAAAAAATACAGTTAGAAAAATCGAAAGTTTCAACTGTCTATAAATAAGTCAAAAAGAGCCAAAATACTTCGAAAACCATGTATAGAAAACGCTAATATAAAAATGTCAAGTATTTGCGGTTTCTCGTTTTTCGTAATTTTTATGGTTTTTTCCGACGCTTTTGAAAAGTATTGAAAATGTTTAATTTTTGACTTGCCAAAGTACCATCTAAATTCAATTTCTTTTCAGAAAAGTTGTATAAAAAAATTGAAGCATTTTTACTGCTTCAAAAGAGTTTGTCAGACACAAAAAAAATAAATCGTTGCAAAATCACTCTGTTCAGAATCTTATAAAACAAACATGTCTGATGAAATTAAATATATGAAATCAAAATTAAGAACTCTCTAATATAAAACCTAATATGGAATATATATATATATATATATAATATAGTTCAAGCTCAAGTTTCCATTAACACGTGAATAATAAAACATTTCTTATTTTTTAGTTTAATTAATTTTTTTATTTTATTTATTTAAGAATACATTAAAAAAAGATAATTATGTTTTATAGTTAATTAAATGTTTACATGGAAATGAATGATAAAATTTTATTTATTGTAAATATTGTATCAGTAATTAAATTCAATTTTGATAAATAAAAAATGATTTACAAAAAACATAAAAATGGGGGTTTGCAATTAGAAAAAGGTTAAAAACCATTGTTATAGTGTAACTGAATTTCGGCGTTCACGTTATTAATCCATCATGACATTTCTTGTTGTACAGCCGCCTATTTATATTATAATCTTTATGATGCTCTTGTTATCAAAGGCGTAAATCTCGGCAGTGATGTTTGTAAGTGGCGCTTATTATAATTATAAGTATAATCTTTACTCCCGATACTTGTCTTACACTATCGATTGTTCATCAGTATTTACTAACATTGCCCGTTAACCCAAGTGGCATGTGAAGCCCTCATGACAATCAGTCAATGCAAGCATAATTTGATTTCCAAACCCGTAATTAGTTCCCGTGCTGCCCGTGCTCTAGCTATAACGTATATTGTACCTGTTGAAATGTCCATTTATAGTTACTGTATTCTATGTCGAGTAACCGAAAAAAATTTTCTTTTATACAAAAATGTGCAGTATTCTTAACAATGATAAATCATATATTCGTTTATCCGTAATTTAATAATATCATAATTAGATGGGACGTTTAAGGTGGTTTATAATTTTCTCAGTTTTACTAATAAGGGTAACCTGAAAAAAAAAATGTTCAAATTTTCAGATTAGATTCAGGATTATTTTTAGATTTAAAATTGTGATCCTCTATTATATTTTAACTGTAATACATTTATACATCTATCTTACACAGTAGTGACCTACACAAGGTTTGGAGTGTTTTTAATTCTCCTCAACGTTCGCTATCCCTTCTGAAGTGACGAAGGTCAAACATTCGGCCGCAGTATGTTTATCATTTATTCGATGTACCATACATTTCATAAATTTATATTTATTTATTTTGTACCCACTAACAACGGATACGATCACGGTTCAACGTTATCAGCCACGCGTGAAAAATTGAAACAGTTCCAACACATCCTGGTATATGTTGCTCGCTAACAATAATGAAATATTTTATTTTGTTTTTATTCTGTTTGTATTTACATGACAAAAAAACCTTGCAAAAGGTAAACCTAGTAAAAGGTGTTGGTGCGCGTACACGCGAAAGTGTGTGATATTGAAAGGTATCTTCATAACTTTTCTCTACTCAATTATGCTATGTATATATATATATATATATATATATATTATGTTTATTTAAATAATTCTATTACTACTTAGCCATCGATCAATCGGATTTTTGACAAAATGTTTTTCTTTTTCGTTACGTCTAGGACCTGGGTTGCAATTGTTCATCGCTAAGGACGGCACGACCACGCTTGGCAGTCAAGACATCAATCATCACATGTCCACTAGTCTGTTAAAACAGGTTGTCATGGAAGACAATAGATAACGCCCAAAGTATATGCCTTCGATTAACGTTCTTTTGAGTAAGTCGAAGACAATGAGAAAACAATATTAATATTAATAACCAATCATAGCTATGCACATGTGTAACCAAATATTTTTTGATTCTTGCAGAGTATTCACGAGCTTAATGTTTTCCTCCTTTCTCAAAAAGCTGACGGTGACCGAGCGTCTATCATAGGTTAAGCCCACGGTGCTGCTTTCTATTCATTGTTACGGCACTTTTGTCGCTGCTAAGTCAATTTTCAAATTTACTGTCATTGCAGTCTCCGTTTGGTCGTCGATTTTTTATGACAGAGTTTTATATGTTTATTATTCATACACAACAATGATGTAACATTGCAATTTTTTTTATATTACTTTATGATGTTACGTGTACTCTGCTCCTCCCGTGCGTGCCACATGAATGGACAGAAGGACTATAACTTTATATTTATGAATCATGTTTGGATCATATTGATCCTTATTATGTAGCTTGTTATCAAGAATTCGTATATTTTGTATTTTTCCACGTTTCATCGTGTCATGTAAAACAGCAATGTATTCAATAGTCCATATTGTGTAATGAACGATTAAGTCACAAAACAATGTTCCTTTAAACGTTATTGGCGTGTGAAATGACATGTGTTGAATGTGTAAACAGTATATGTTTTTTTATATTACAAAACTACTTGCGAATGACAGTCATTAAACAAAAAGTCCTATATGTAGACATATTATATTTATATGCACAGCCGTTAAGTAATTTTGTATACTTATTATATGCGTATATATGTAAAGCTTATACAAATCAGCTATCGCTGATAAACCATATTATTAAACCACAAACCATTGTGTGCATTTGATGTGTACCACAAGTATTTTGATTACCAATGGATTTCGCCTCTAAACAACTCAGGCTCCCTATATCCTCGTCAATTTCAAAACAATATTTATTTCAGTGACATATTATGTATTTATATTTTTGCCACTGTTATAAACAACATAATTGATCTCTCTCAAACAAAAATCTGTGAAACATCCTGTCACGTCATTAATTACGCACTACATAAATACTAAGTATATATTGTATTATTATTTATTTATTTATTTATTCGTTTATTGTTTTTTTTTTTTTTTTTTAATAATGGTTTAAAATTGCTTTATTGCACTGAAAATCAATGAGATGATAAAATTAGTATTAAAACCATACAAATGATCGCTTAACTTATTTAGACATTATTTATTATCTTCTATACTTGTGTCATTATTTTATTTTTAATTATTATTATTATTTTCTGTTTGTTGAGCTCAAAATGGACTATACGACTTGAAATAATTATTGTTGTTATTTAATTATAAACATAATTATTATTATTATTTTTTTTTTTTTTTTGTCATATTGAAATGTTAATTTATAGATTTTTTTTTTTGATTTGTAAACAATATTAACTAGTTAGGTAACTAATTAATTTTATTGTTACATAACTACTATGTGCGCAACTAGTCATTCACATATTAAACACAACACTTAAGATAAAACAAAAATAAGATTATAATATATTTAACATATAAAAAAATATGTTAATTTTAATACATTTTTATTTTATTCAATATTAGTGAAGTAAAATAATTTTTTGTGCATTGGTTGTATACCACATTTTGCAGTTGCTTGTTGTATTAAAATTTTTTCACAAAATTAAAATTATACTATTTTTTAATTATATAATTTTGATAAACTCCAATAAGTGTTTTTTTGTAAAATATTTTACGTAATAAGCACTTTAACCTGTACTCAACAATCACTTTCATTACTTTTGTTTTTACACCATGTACTGCTGTAGTAAAGAACATAATTATTATAAACTTTATGTATCTACAATCGTATATTAGATTCTGGGTGAAACGAGGAATGTATTGATTCTATTATGTAACAATATATCAATTTTGAACAGGTTTTCTCCAATATAACATAATTTAACCTATAATTTTAATGATAGGAAATTTCTTATGATACTTTAAGAAAGTCATTTTTTTAATTTTTTGTTTTCCAAATAACTTATAAAGCTAGTAACACATTTCACAAACTAGACTTTAGTTATTTCATTTGATGTTGTTTGTCATAGCGACTGATAACATTTACTTGGGTGCTTATATTATTTATTATATTATTATTAGCATTACATAATTTTTGAAGTAGTTTAATGAAATTGATGTGTACATAGGCAATTGAAATTGAGTTCTACTATATCAACAAATCATTTATTAATTAAATGCTGATCCACCTGACTACTTTCACTCAGAATCACTTACTCAAAAGCAATATGGTACATTGGTTCAAATTGAAAATACCAACATAGCAATATAATCCATGTAACTCACGGATCGCCCAACATAAGAGCCCCGACCTGTTATTGTTATGTATAGTTAGTAGATAGGATGTAGATGATGAAAAATGCATTTACTACGGCAAATTAATAAATAACAAGAATTGTTTCAATTAAACTTCTAAACTGAAAATAGCGCTGTAAAGTTTAAATGTTAACAACGAGTAAAATTATTTTCACACATAAGTCAAACAATAGTCATATTAACAATCAACATCTAAAATCGTACTTTAGGTTATGCACTATCAATTGTACGATGTAAAAATTTTTAACACTGTTTGAAAGTGTAGAAAAAGTTCAATCATACCCAAAGATAATTGAATAAAAAAGAATATTAATTCCAAGTAGTTGATGATAATAATAATATGTTATTACACGTGAACGCAACGCAACAGATTTGATTATATGATTTACAATTATTTTGAGTGAAAAATGTACTTGTATATGCTTCAACTAATATCCTATATTCACAACTTGGACCATTCGTTTTATTATCTATTATTATTATTATTATTATTTACCTATTTAATAAACGCTCAATGGGCATAGAGTACAGAGATAGTAAGTACATGAATAAATTAATTTACATGGTAATTAAGAGAATTACAAAGAACAACCATAAATATTTAAGATTAATAATTAAGTTATAAATTATAATTGTTTTTCATACAATGTTTTACTCTAAGAGACAATGATGGAAATAAAATCTAAATTATTAAGTTTATTACCTAGAGTTAATATTCGGTTTTCTGGTGTGAATAGACAATAATTTTGTTTACAAGTAGGAATATAGAAGTGGATCTTAGCGTTAAGTTTGGAATATTTAGATTAATTAAAGCAAATATATCTGGACAATGAATTTTGTAGTTTAATAAGTTATAAAGCCAGCGTATGTCATTAAATTGTCTTCTGAATACCAAACTATCAATATTAAATGTTAAAGCTAGTGATTGCAAAGTTAGTTCAACATTGTTAGTTTTATATGCCAGCATATGTAAAAATCGATTTTGGATTCATTCTAATTTATTTACCTATAAGATAATCCATTTATTTAATATATTTAAATATTTTACTTTCTGTTACATTGTAGACGACATAGAGCTGGGGAGAATTATTGTTTTCTACAAAATATTAAGGCTTCGTCCACATTAGACGCAACATGTAACAGTGTTCGGTGTTCGTTTGCATTGTTGCAACATGTTACTAGTCATAATTTAGTGGTTTTCATATAAAAAAAATTAATCTCTCGAAGTTGATAATTGATTAGCAATGGAAACCCAAGCATAATTTTTTAATAACCTATTAAAATGATTTTTATGCAAAGGATTCCATAATATTTCTTAATCACCGTACATTTCTATAAATTTTAAAATCATTTCGGTTGACTACTGGAACATTTGTGTATTCAAATTAAAAAATATTTTAATAAACAATAAATACTAGTTTGTTTCAGTGTCAATCGTCAACGGCCAATTAGAATAATAAAAATTGTAAATAATTCAATTAGGTATTTAATTAGGTTAATAATAAGTTCGCAAATCTGTCCATACAGGCCGCAACAAGTTCGTGTAACATCCTTTGATAGTTTGATGTTTCACTAAATTATAATTATTATTATATATTATCGACTGTCAGCCGATCGCCGGTTTGTTAACAAGTTCGCAGGATTGTTACAAAAACGCGTTGCAATTGTGCCATGTTACAAAAGTATGGACGCACTTTTATACGTTTCGGGTTAATGAAATATCATGTAGGTAGATATCCATTGCTACTGTATTACAGTTAATCCTATAATATTGTTCTCGAAATCATTATAATTTTATCGATTCAACAACACTATATTATTATTATCAAAATGTTGATGAATATTCGCGTGAATTTACAAACTAAATGTTATCTAAATGTTTCATTTGCAAGTAGATATCGTGGAAATTTCGAAATAACCATCAAGTTTGTAGTTCAGGTAATTTATTATACAACATTCTTTCTGATATTTCGAGGGAAGGGGAAAGGTTTGACTCATACCAGGGCCGGATTTAGAATTCGTAGGCCCCTAAGCTCAATTGTGGTGTGGCTCCTACCAGAAAGTTTTTAGAAAATAGAAAGGGTATACACACAAATAGATAAACTAAGCCATCTTTAAAACATTTTCAAATAATTTTCTACCTAAAATCGAGAGTAGTGCAACTTTCTAACTTCTAGTTATTTGACCGAAAATAATAACATTTAAAATATAGTATATTAAAGCGTGGATTCAATTACCATAGAGTAGTTAAAAAGGTATTCAACGCTCTTTATTAATATTACTACAGTCTACACATTATATAGTATATTTTATTACACAACACCAATTTTAGAAAACTGAAAAAGAATGAAAAATATTTAGACAGGAGCTTTTTTTTTTTTAGTTGTATGATGGTGTGGTGAGGGCCCTGTTGTAGTGCGGGCCCATAGGCTACAGACTATATAGCCTATGCTTAAATCCGGCCCTGACTCTTACCCGTCCCTTCCCCTACGTTGGCGTGTGATTATTATGCATTTTGCAGTAGGCACTGCACTATTCGCAATACTCGTATAGAGATTATAAGGATTCGATAAAGGGACGGCGTGATCGTCAAGAGTCTGGGTTCGATTTGATTTTGTCGCAATATAGTCAACCCCAATCAGTCCATTAGTGTCAAATGTGAGAGCCAATAAGCCCAACTACCGCATTTTGTGCGTTGCGCTTATCCAACAGCTGTAAACATAAAAATATGAAGCTGACTGATATAGTAGTGGCTTTAGGGGGGCCTAGGGGGCCATGCCCCCCCATTCTATAAAAAAAAAAAAACGGGAATTTAATATAATATTATACACCTATTATTGACTCGTGTACTATTTTGTATAATATTTTGTACTAATGTAGGTAATATGTGGCACTGATGTTGAAGCATTTGAATAAATATATCATATAATATTAAAAAAAAATAAGTTTGATGTTTATGCCCCCCCCCCCCCAGAATCAAAACCTAGGCCGCTACTGGACTGATAGCAGTATTATTACAATAATAGCTTCACCGTAAAAAAGATTTAAAAATAAATCCATCGACAACTGTTTATACCACCCAATCCATCTTAGATATATCTAAGTGTAGGTACCTACTTAAAAGTTCTAAACCTAACTAGGATTTATTTTTAACACGTAATATTCTTCAAAATAATATCCTACTTTGTATAGATTAATTGCATCCTCTTCAAATTCATATTTTAAAATATTGCACGTTTCATTTTTAATGCTAAACTTGCAATTTACGAGCTCATAAATTAAACTCCAGTAAAGTTTGATATCTTACCTATTACCTAACCCAACGTTTAAATCTTACGTCGTAAGACTTACGTTAAGACGATATAGGAGGCAATTACAGTAAAATACAATTTGATTATGAATACAGACAATACAGTAGTCTCATCCGTTAAATCGAATATTAATTTGTATTTGAATAATTCCGTTGTACACTAAATGTGTATTTTAAAAATGAAGTTGAAGACATTCTAAAATGTTTATATTCTATAAACGCATTTAAACACTACTTTTCCAGAACTAGGTTTTCTAAACCATAAAGCTTGACATTCTTGAACAAAATTTTTTAAAACATGTGCCCTAGCCAATCCTTGATTACATCTAATATACATTTTATTGTAACCCAATAACAAACATTAGGTAGACTACGAATGACCTATTTTGCCCAGGCCGTATGGTCATGTCTGTGTATCCACGTGTTTACTATACATTGTACTGTATTAGCAGTATGCGTAAAACAAACATTATGTACAAATGTAGACATAGTGTTAAAATGATTGTAAACTACATACACACGTGTGCCTCGTCACTAAGCAATTTATTGTGGAAGAACATTTTGCAAACATGATTATTCGAATATATGATGAATATAGGATGGCTGTTATCCGTTTGGATTGCGAACGATTCAACATTTTGTTATATATATATATATATATATAAATTTTTTTTTTTTTAATAAACATAGATAATTAGAAATCTACATTATATATAATATTTATATAAAAATATAAAATTCAAATACCATTTACCTACTTTATTTGATATACTCATATTGTATGAAGAAATGTTAAATAACTGAAATATTATGATTATGCCATATTTATTTACTAAACAATTTATTAACAATTTATTATAAATAATAGTTTCGATGTTTCTCATCCACCAGACGCTTCGTGAAGGCTCATTTTTTTTTATTTATCTGCAGCTATTGGTCATCTAGGAAAAATGTTATTTTGTTTCATGATATGTTAAAAGTTACCGTTTAAGGTGTATGTAATTAATAATTATTAATATAGTATAAAATTATAAATAAATAACATTTAGAATATACGACGATCGCGCGCTTTTTCTAACTTAAAGTTTATTTTTACAACGAAATAGTAATTATTATAAATAGTAAAATATCTCCCGTAGGCGAGGTCGGGTAATTCAGCTAGTATAAAGTCTAAAAAATTTAAAATTAGGACTCATCACCAACCCTGTCTCCTGCTACTAAGCTAAAAAACTTACTTTAACCCTTAAAAGTTTTTTGTGTTCTTATATCCACCGCCACATTTTTGTCAATATATTTTATAAAGTCCAAATTTGAAACAGATCATAATACTGATCATTTTAATAAATAGTGATGGTTATAAGTTTTTTAGTTAATTATGTACCTGTTTAATTTTATGTCTTAAGTTTTTATAAAACTATTATAACTGTGATAATAACACATACAATATTGCAATATATCGGAATTACAAATATTTGGTGTAAAATAATACCTCCTATTATGTATCAAATAAGAATAAGTATAAACAGACACAGCATCAATTATTTAATCACAAAATTGTTTTTTTTGTACAGAACCATTCTCATAATTCATCGTTTTGTATTCCTTACGTATAACATATAGCCTTTACCGGATAATCTAACATATTATACAAAGTTCAATTATTTGATTTCCCTCTCCATTGTACGCTCGTTACTTGCAGTGTTCTATAGTGAAAGACAAACATACTGTTTCGGGAGAATTTGAGACTGTATTCAACTCCAGATTTACCTTACTTTGAGCAACTCTTTGAAGTTGTCGAACAATATTTTTTGGTTTGTTACAACAACATCTCCTCTAGTAGTGGTCAATTGATTTTGTCATAATGGAGGAGGGGATGTAGCTTATTTTTAATATTATATATATATATATATTTTTTTTTACAAATATTTGCCGAAATTATATAATATTAGGTATTGAAAAAAGGTCATGGGGGATCTATCTTCTCATCTCCCTCCGCTTGTTCACCGCTGTTCTTCTTAAATAAGCCTTATTGTTATATAATCATTAAGTTGATACTTATAAAGTTATAAATACTTACTTTACGAACGAACACATGGTGTATGTATGACCTGTATTATGTACGTAATAATTTTTGGAATACGATTTTTTATTTATTTTTATAATGAATTCTGAAACAGATACTATAGCAACAAACTTTATATCGATTCAACCTGTATAATTTTTCTTCATTGTTAATACTACAGAGATGTATTTAACGAGGGCGTTTTAGGAAGTGTTGAAACACTACCATTCGCAGTGTTTCTAAATATATTTTTAAATAATTTTTCTTTTTTTTGTTCTTTAAATTCTAAAACCTCGTCGAAAATGTAAACTAATTTATTAATATCTGTTACAGAAATTTGACGAACGAGTTGTACAAATTTCAGTCTAATTATAGCCCAAATATTTTTAAGCCATTTATAAATTCTTAGTAAAATTCGGTCAGTTGAATTCCCAAAGTACCTATAACATCACCCACACCGCTACACAGACAAACTTGATCGTACTTTTTTAATTAGTACAAAAGGTGCGTTTGTTTGTTAAGACCTAAACGTTTCGGAAACAGTTCTAAGAAATATACAGACCGAATAGTTATGGTTTAACACTCCTGCTACTACTAAACCATTAATATATAGCGCATTGATCGAGATATTTTCCGCATTCATATTGTTGTCAACAAAATCATATTAAAAAGATGGTGATAAAAAAAAATAGCCATCACCGCTTTAATGTAATTGTACGGCCGCCTATTTCTACAAGCAACTTTTTTAGATTCTGAACGGAATCTATTGGTTTTACAATGATGTGTGTGTTTCTTCGATTTTCTTAAACAGCAAATTTTCTCAAAGAAAAGTGAATATATATGGTACTTGGGTTAGTCAAAAATCAAACTTTTTCAATACTTATTAAAAACGTCGAAAAAAACGATAAAAAAATTACAAAAAAACGGGAAATTTTACGCAAAACCACGTTTTGACCAAATCCTTTTTTTTAAAAAAATGCTCTAACTCAAAAACGAAAAACCGCATACACTTGAAAAACATTTAAATTAGCATTTTCTATGCATGGTAACGTTTTCGAAGTATTTTGAAATTTTTTGACTCATTTTTAGACAATTCAAATTTTCGATTTTTGTAAGTTATTTTTTTAAAAATATCTATAACATTTATTTGGCTGTCCGAAAACTTTTGAAAACTCAATACAATGTTTATTATAAGTTATACTTATCGTAACTAAAAAATATCGGAGATCGTTTAACTCAAATTTTTTTTATAAGTCCATACATTTCAAATTTGTATAAAATATGTTAAAATCGCGATGATTTGCAAGTTATTTTGTAGTTGAAAATTCATAAATTTTTTTCAGTTTATACTTAAGGAAACACTGGGTTATCCATAAGTTACTCTTCAAAACGCTATAAAATAATTTCTACTGGACTTAAAGAAAAAAATGTTATGACCGTTTGAAATTTAAATTTTTGCGAAATTGCATACTATTGCATTTCAATTTAAATATAAAATACTATATTATTATATACCCATTTTAGACCAACATATCATCTCCATTCAGAATCGTTATTCGTATACAATGATACCTATCATTGCATTCAAATTTAACAAATCCATTGTAATGACCTATCCTATGAACGAGGTGCACTCCACCCCCAACTGTACAGCAGAGCGAGACCTATCCGGTTCTTTTTTGAAATACCGATACAAAATATTTGGATGTACAAAAACTTTTGTAAATTTAATATAAGGTTATAATTATAAGTTAATCTTATTACAAATAAAAAGAATTGGAAATCGTTTCACTCAAATTTTTTTATAAGCCTATAATGTTCAAATTTGTATAAAATATATTAAAATCGTGATAATTTGCAAGTTATTTTGTAGTTGAAAAGTCATAAAAAATTTTTTGTTTATACTTAAGGATTAAAATTTGAACACTAGGTTATCCATAAGTTACTCTTCAAAAAGATATAAAAAAAAATTCTATCGGACGATATTCATGAACGATATTTTATCGTATATTGAAATACAATTCAATTTATATAAATAACAAACATTTATATGTTGCTTTTTTGAAAATCGTTTTATTTAATCAATGCATAATGTTAAGACAATTATATATAAGGTAAACAATAGATATTATACAAAATGATATTACCACCATGCAAGTGGGTTTATACCGTAAAACATTGGATAAATGACCTCACTGATAAATGCTCGGCTATATGTCGAACCAATTACTTGACGAACATAAGAATGTCTGGTGGTAACACTCGGGCACTCCCTGGACTCACTTGAACCCTCCGCCACTTTGTCAATGTCTACGGCCACTGCGCTTTTGTCCGGTAGTTTTTTGTTTCTTTTTCGTCTTTTGGTCTTGTTTTTGGACTCTCGTTCATTAGATTCTAATTGCGTATCGCCGACGCTATGTTCTGAGACGTCTTTTACCGTCGATACAGATGTTGACGGGACGATCGGCCCATCCGGAATCGTAGCTAACGTTTCGAGGCAAATATTTGGGAACAATTTATCATCCGCAAGATTTTTCATCCTGTTTTCCACGGGCATTCCCGTGACGGCGATCGCCTCCTCCGGACTAATCAATAATCGATTTCTCTCAGTTATTTCCTCGGATCCGACGACATCTTTTGGCGTGTTTTTGGACCCTAAATATCATGTTATTATTATTAACAACCGTGGAACACGTTAATTTTCGGTCGGTAAAAACTGTAACCGTGTGTGAGAAATACTCACGGCGCATAGAATTTTCTTCCTTACTCGACGGTGGTGTATCGAGATCTTCCTCAGTCACCAAACATCCGAATCGATTAATGGACAAAATACTCTTAGCGTTTCCGCCGTCACGAGTGGATCGCTTTTTAGGCTTCTCCACTCGTTTGGCTTTTGGTTTCTCTTCAACGATCGTTGCGGTGGCGGCCTTTTCATTGGTTGACGGTGTTTCCTTCGACTTGACTGCAGAGTACAAATAAAAGGTTTCTATATATTTTGTATATTTTTGTGAGTTTTTAATCTCCGGGTTGTTGAAAAGATTTTCACAAGTTTAAATACCTTTTGACTTCACAACGGTGGGTTGTGTTTTGCCCAAAGGTTTTGCACTCAAAACAACCGTTGCAGTGCTGGCGACTCCGTTGCAGATATCATCGGTACTTGGACTCGATTTTCTGCGATTGCCTGTAGTGGGTTTTTTAATGTCAGCTTTTTGCTTGACATTTTTTTTGGAAACCACTGCCGGGCCATCGATATAATACGGTATGACACCAGCCATCGGATCTGCCGCGGCGTTTTTCGCTTTCCTCACCACCGGGATCGTTTTTACTTTCCGCGATGCGGTTGCTAGATCTTTCGGTGCACACGGCACAACGGTACCCTTTACATGGGACTCGCCATGTCTGAGCTACTTAGTATTGGCCGTGACGTTCTCGGTGGTTTTCGACTCGTCTGGGACGAAGGGAAAAAAAAATTATCATATTTTTCTCGTTCGCAGTTTCATACTGCAACTATTACCCCATATACATTGTAAACGCATTTCGTATACCTTTGGCGGTTAATCGCAGCTGTCCATCCGGCTTCGGTCTTTTCGCCGCGTTACTGTTAAACACGTCCATGGTGCGGACATTGCATTTACTGTTGCTGTTCACCACTGTCGGTTTTGCGGATTTTCGCCGAACATCATTTTCTGCAGGACTGGCGGTGGCGGCGGCGGTTTTCTGCATCGCGTCGTGCAACGGATCAACTGATAACAGCCACTTATTGCCACTGGCACTCGCCGCTCTGGGCAAAACGTCGTTGACGATCCGGTCGTTGTACTCGAACACCGTGGCCACGACCCGGAACTCCGGCCGAGTGGTCCACACCACGCTTCTGATGACGGTCTTCTGGAGGAATTCGCGAGCCCGCCAGTCGTATTCCGGGCGCAACAGTTCGCCGACCACGAACACCCGGAAACACGTCGGGCCCACCCGGGTCGTGGTCACCGACTGGACGGTCACCGCGCACCGACTATACTCCATGCGTCTGAACAGTTTCCCGATCAAGGTCGCGCCCTGCACATTGTAATCCGGCCGGCCGCTGCGCTGAACGAACGAATACTTGGAGGTGTCGTCGAAAAACCGTAGCAATGCGGTCGCGTCCGATTCCTGTCTGGCTAACGCGCCGTAGTACTTCGACGCGAAATCCCTTCCGATCGCGTCGATCTCTTCAAGAGTCATGTTCTTTTCTGTCGTGCTCATCATCTCGTTCGGTTCAAAGTCGCGATTCCTATTTAATTCCACTGTTTGTGCAAAGACAAAAACACTTTCTCAAGGTTTTTACCGTTGTATGTGAGCAGAGAAAATATTTGTTGACGTTGTACCGCACAAATTTGTTAAGAATAACTTATAAAAAACGATAGATAATTGTCGAGGTTCGACTTCTGATGCGTGTACGAAAAATAATTCCATGGTTTTATACGCAATTATTATTGTATGTACTCTATATTAGGCCAGTATATAAATTCAAAAACGGTGAATTGGCTAGATTAAAATTAAATATATGCATACATATACCTACATGGATTATGATTAAGTAACGAATATCTATATGTAAATGTATCGATTCCTAAGAATATAAAGGTTTTAAAATACGGTAAGAAATATGCATGAATAAAATATTTCTTATTTAAATAACACAAATTTTACTTCAAATTTTTTTTTCTTTTTCCATTTATTTATAAATTAATTTTAGGTATTTGTAATTTAACTCTGATTTATTTTATTTTATCTTAATTTTGTAACTATAAATTATAATATTATTAATGGTGACGAAAAAATAACAAATAGTTCAGTTCCCATATACCCTATTTTTGTATTTTTATAATAATAAAATCCAATAAAATCATTTTTTTCAATAAGCATTTAGATATATATTCAATTTTACGTACACATGTTTCAAAACAAATGGTTAATATTTATAGCGTACCTATGACATTTTATCCAGGTGCATATTTTGATGGATTTTACTTTTTTGTTCATATATGATATATATCACTAATTATTATAATTTATTAACTGAGTGAGTAACGGTCTGGACAAATATTAAAATATTACATCATTTATAGTTAATAATTATTTAAAAAATGGAAAGCGTGATATTATAATAATGTAGTGTAGTTTTAGAAATCTTTTTATCAGGTATTTAATTTCATCAAATAAATTGGACAGAGTATTTTCAAATAGGAAAAAAATATTTATTGCGATTTTTTTTATTAGAATAAGCACATATACTTAAACATTTTAAAGTATTCTTATATAAAAGCGAATTTGCCAATAAAAACTTTCGATATTATTTGGATGAATATAGTTGAATAAACCTCCATCTTTTTGTAGTCTTAGTCATGCTATTATACTTTTCTACAATTATATATATGGTATAAGTGGTCGAAAGAGGGTAGATTCGAATAGGGTTGTCAGCTTATACAAATTTCATCCCTTTCGCCCTTTCTTTTTCTTCTTACCAACATAATGCATTCTATATATTCTGTTGAAGAACTTTAATTTTAATTTAAACAAATATCAAATTTAAATAATTTATTCTTTTATATTCGTAAAATAATTTTTTTATTCAAGCCAAATTATACATTAATACCATATTGTATCAACTTGAAAACAGTAAAAATTAAAAATTAAATATTTGAAGCTTTTTGCGCGTAACATTATTCGTAGGTATAGAATTATACACATTATTAGAAATATTTTTTAAAAAATGTGATTTTCGAATATCAGATGTTCTAACAAATCTAATAGTAATAATAAGTCGTGTAAGTTACACGATATAACGTATAACATATTATTATATTTCTCATTTCTAATCGAGTATTACATGATGCGACGACGGGGACATTCATAAAGTAAACCAATACTTCTAAGTATTTACGTTTTTGAATTAACCTTTACATTTGGTATAACTTAAAATTAAAACAGGTAAATCAGAACGCTAAATGCATAAATTAATGCAAAATCATATTGTATAACAATATACTATATAAACGCTAACTTCGGATTATTTTTGCGCGCGAGCCGCAACTCTGCAAGGTATATTCACCATAAAAGATTCTATAATTGAATGTTATTACTTACTTTATTTGCGTAAACGTAGAAACAAATTCTGAGAAATTTAATAACATTTCGAAAATTCTTACATGATCATTATAAACGTGTTGCTTGCACCAAATTCTGAACACTTAAAATGCGAAACAAATTCGAATTAGTATAATATTATTATACGACTAGCGTGTGCATATTTGATTTACACGGGCTGTTTATAGTTTTGAATTTATATTTTTGCGGAACTCATTTTATCGTTGTTTTCCATTTTAAAGGCCAATCAACATTTTAAGTCATACGACGCACGGTACAATACTTGTTTGACTAATACCCATACGTATGCCAGTGTTTGGAATAAGTTTGAGTTTTAAAAGGAACGAATTCTTGGAATGATTTCTTTCATAAAGAACGGTACGTAGCACTAATTCCTTTTTATAAAAAAAGAACGACATTTTCCGTCCCTTTCAAGTCTCAATTTACACAGATATGTGAACAACTGAAATTAAAATATAAATGTTCTTAGTACATATTATATATTATATTGTACATGCACGTTACTTGTTATAACTTATATAGGCACAGTATTAATACTTCTTTAAAGTTATGTTTAATTATAACTTATAACTTATATTATATAGTTATTGTTATCGAGTCGATGGAAATTAGCATTACGATTAAACAATAAAATCATTTATGATGTGAGTTTGGGCTTGGAAATTGGAAGTAGCTATAGCTAAATGCTAATACGTACAATAATAGTTGTACGTAGTACGTAGATAATATGGATTAAAAGATTAAAATGTAAAAACACCGTAAATAAAACTCATAAATTATTTTAACCTTATCTTTATTTGGAAATTAAGAAAAAGAACTCGTGCATTTTCCAAAGAAACGGTAAAAGAACGAATTCCTTTTTAAGAGGAACGTATGTTAAACACTTTTACGTGTAGGTATATCATATATATATATATACAAATGACGATACGAGATATTATAATAATAATATGTAATATGTGATAAAATAAAACGCTCAAAAAGATTTGTTTTTTATTTTCTTCGACCGAGGATTTTGTAAAAAATATTTATATTATATTTTTGCAGTATTTTCGAATGGCGAAGGCGCGGAATATAGAAAATATTCGTTTACAGTTTAGTCGAGACGCGACCTCATACCGCAGATCTCTTCATCCGGCGATAACACCTATACACTTTGTCAACCGACGACGACGACCGGAGTTTAACGGCAGCGCGCGCAGTGACCTTTGTTGAACATTTAAACGCCTAAGTTGTGTGATGGCATTTCGTTGGAATTTCCACTTGTGCGTTATTTTTCGTCATCCGGTGAACAGGATTACACACACACACACACACACACACACACACACACACACACACACACACACACACACACACACACATACACACACGTATTATGTATATATATATATATATATATATTATGTATAGTCGTGAAAAGGTATCAAACCACTTTGAAACATCGTGGTACAATAACGTTTATGGGAATAACGTTTCGTCGTGCGTTTAAAGGCTTACAATAATTCTTGGTGAGAGGAGGAAAAGAAAAAACGCATTATATATATATTATTATCTATATATACACCGAAACGGCCTAAGCACACTGACGACGACCACCGCAACCACTGCCGTCGCCATCGCTTCTTATATTTCTTTTCATCTCTCTCTCTCCTCTCTCTCTCTCTCTCTCTCTCTCTCTCTCTCTCTCTCTCTCTCTCTCTGTTTCTCTTTCTCGCGAGCGCGAAGAAAACGGGCGCGGAATTGATCAATACTTATTACGGATTACACGGCCGCTGTTTTTTCTCATTTCGTGCTCTCCACTGCTGTGTGTAATGTGTATGTGTTTTTATGATCGGCCACCCCTTACGCGTGTGTATGTGTGTGTGTGTGTGTGTGTGTGTGTGTGTGTGTGTGTGTGTATGTGTGTGTGTAAGCGCGCGAGTATTATTATTTTTTTTTTTTACTCCCGGACCACCACCTCATCGTCCCTTGGTGACCGGAGGGGTCCTTCTTCCGCCACCACGTACCTTACCCGGGGGCTAAAACTCACGAAAAAAAAAAAAATAAAAAAATACCCTCTCCATCGTTCATCCCCTTGCACTGGCTGTGTGTATACATATAGAAAGACGACAAAACACCCTAAACGATCGTGCGGTACCACCGTGGCGTTTTTTTAATGTTATTTCTCAATGTATATGTATATAATATGAATACATCTAACGTGGTCTGCGGCACGGCTGAGAACGACGGGACTAAAAAGAAAGACCATGCACCTCGAGGGCTTTACGTCTTCGGAGCTGAGAAAGAGAAAGAGGAAAAAAAAAATTTCCTTTTAAAAAATTTTTAATTCGATTTTAAACATGACGTCACGTAATGATTTCCGCTTGCTCACGTATTCACGGCTGCGCGCTGTCGATCATGCAGTACACCTATAATATAGCATATATAAATTGAAATGAACTTTTCTCTTCCCGTACAGATACTTTCACACGCACGGGCGAAAGAAATAATAAGTTGAAATTATATTATATAGAGTACCTACACTACGATTTTTTAACGCGATATATTGTATCTGTAGAATATATATGTATACGTACAGGACCTACTCGTGGGAACGATTAAATTGAATTTCTGTATCGTAAAAACAAACTTTTAACATTGCAGGTGCGTCACGCGGCTGAGTACATTACAATATTATACATTTATACGACATAATAATACATATTATACATGTTTAGGTACATGTATTCACGATAATGTTGTTATTGTATGACGAGAGCACTTGTAAAAGTTTCCATTTGAAGTTTTTTATAATAATATACATTTCCACGTATATACATAGAACACCGCACCGACACGTTAATCAAATCCGTTAATAAATGTATCTGTAGTACTTCCAATGTTTGAACGTGTTGTATATATTCGTTTGTTTCATTTTCAAACCATGCACGAACGTCAATTTTGTTTGATCATATTTTATTTGCATGGTTTCAATGAAAAACACATGTATGTACTATGCGTCGTAATAATTGAATATGTTTGGTACCTACAATAATGTATTAGTGTTTTGAACTCGAGTCTGCGAAAAGCCAACTTAAAAAATATTTCAAATCGTTATCTTCGCTGCTCACCGTGCGTATAAGATAATGACAATTATTCGCAAGAAACATGTTATATGGACGAAAAATAAATTTATGACCGAGAAACTCTTATAGTGGTTACAAGTGGATAATTGATTTTTATGATTTCATGCCTGTAGTATTCTCTTTTCTGATCATATTTATATATAATTATATGTGCAGCACAATGCTTGTTAGGTTCATTAATTTTTAAAGTAGTTTACCATTATTTCAATATTATTTAAGTGCACATACAGTAAATTACACTGTAATATGAAATTTATTATCGATCGGAGCAGAAAACAGTAAATATATAATTCGATTACATATATATGGTTCGTCGAGCTTTTACATCATTGTAATATGTGGATTATAAGTTTTTAATAGATTTTTTTTATCCATAGGAAAAGATAAAATGTTGAGAATAGACATAATATTAAATTGGCTATGGATTCATTTAAATTAGGTGATACTCCAAGAGGAAACGTTATTTCATTAGACCCATAGGCATAATTCTTTATTTTTAGACCTATATAAAACAAAACCGATTGACGACTATGAAAGGCTATAAATATTATGAACCATTACAATACTTCTGTGAAAAGTTGTAATTTTTCAAAAAATATAATGAGATACGTAGGTATATGCACTGTAATAATATTTACATTATTATGCTACTACATTATTTAACAATCAAAGATCATCGTGGTATAATATTATTAAACTAATCTACAAAATGTATACATGCTATAAATATTTAAATAGCCAACAAAATATTTTTTACACAATGTATCTTTTACAATAAACAAAAAAACAATTGGAGGTCAGAAAAGAATGCCAAATTCCAGACAATGTGTATGAACATAGATTAAATATACAATTATTTAATCTATGGTATGAAGCAGTTGGACTTCGAATTTCGATACAAAAAAATAATTACTTGTAATATAATGGTATAAGCCAAGCGCTACTATTATTTGTAAGATTTCGGACTCAGTAAAACTTAAATTTAAAAACGCTCAGGAAATACTCATATTTCCTAGTAACTGGTATATTATTTAATTTTTGTTTTGTAAACCGTAGTGCACACACGTTCAAATGGTGATGTACACTTGTACGTTCGTGGTGTACACAAAAATAGGGTCTGTTATATAAGCACGAACCGTTTCCCAAGTAGTAGTAGTGTCAGTCTTCGGTGATGAATCTTCACTGACCTACACAGTACACGCAGAGTTAATAGAAAAGTAATAAAGTCGGACAATTGACCATTGCTATTACATCTGCGAGAACTATTATCAAATTCGATTTATTCAAATAGTATGTAGTTATTTCATTATAGTTACTTTCTTAATGTATACCTATTTTATTTGTGGATTTTAATCTTATATGTCTACAATAAGAATTATTATAATAATTCACTTCAAGTACACGAGTGAGTGATCATATAAACATATCAGTAGTGGTCAAACGATGGAGGCCATAGATCCCTCTCCATGACATTTTTTCAATACTTAATATTATAATATATTTTTGACAAATATTTATCCATCTACAGATTAAGGCACCCGAGAAATAAATTTTATTACCTAATTAATTGTGTTTAGAAGTAACCAATTTATGATGATGGTTGTATATTAAGTTATGTGACAGTGTAATAATATAAGTATTACAATACATTACAATACGAAACATTTTTTAGTGAACTTATTATTATTTTATGAAATAACGTTGTTTGATTTATGTTAGGTAAGTATTTATTTATTTTTTTTTAAAAAATATAACATAATAGCACACATAAACGGTAAAATGCACGTATAATATATGGTAGGTATTCCAACTTCCAAGTACCTAACATGAAATATTTTAAACGAGTGATTATGAATTTGTAATTCGATTTTTGAGGCATGCATATTATATTACCATGTAGGTAGTTTATTTATAGTTTATTCCATTTCCATATATGTTTCAGACTTTTGATACGTGTTTTTGTACACCAATTGTAGTTGGCAAATCGCATGAGTATATTGTATATATTTAACGATGTAAAACTACGTTGATATTTTAAAAGATTAGAAAACTATAAATTTCGAAACTTAGGTAATAACCTAAACCATCATATATGGCAAATTCTTGACAATTAATAATAATGATTATGAATTTATGGCTATTATGAAAATATTATGGTGTGCGATAGAATTTGGAATGCTGAAAATTGTGTATGCGCGTGAACAGTGACGCCAAAGTATAAAAATTTACCATGGCATTCTCCAATTTTTATTTTTAACACAACTATTGGATGCAAATCAAAAGATCCACGTAATGGAATATGAATTGTATAGCACATTTATCTTTATATTTTGTACTCCGAACAAATATTGAGATGCATTTTTTGCTATGATCCGATTGTTGTAAATAGATGAGCTGTGACTGACAATTTTTTTATAAACAATATAAAATCGAGTATTGCATTTATAACTACCTATATAATTATTCATAATAAAAAATAGTAAAACATTTAATAATCACCAGAATTCCTACCTACCCCGTACCTATAAAGTTTACTATGACATTTGTCCGTTATGGTACGCTCATGTTCTGTATAATATATGTATTTATATCTTATAATGTTCCTAAATAATAAATTTTAGTAAACCGGTCCGTCAACGGCCCACTATTACTCGAACACGTGATCACTCAACAGTTTGTAACGTTATAATGCAGTACGTTTGGCTGTGGAAAATAATATGAAAAAAAAAAGTAAAAAAATGTACCGTATCGTGGCGTGGAAAAAAAACCGACTTGAGCGCGAACACTTTGAGAACCATTGCCGGTTAAAAAAAAAAAGAAAAAACGGGGAAAAAACTCGACGACGAGTGAGAACGAGAGAGAGAGAGAGAGAGAGAGAGAAAGGAAGAGAGAAAGTGACGGGTAAGGGAGGAAAAAAAATGCTCCGACCGACCGGGACCGTCGGCAGTTGCGTGGGGTTGCGACCCGGAACACGTGGCACGCGTACGTACCCGCGAGGGGTGCGCGTCGTATATTTTTTTATGTTTTTAAATCGCCCTCGGTGTACACATATATATGCATGCGGAACAACCCACGCCGGCAGCTCTAACCCCACCGGTCAGGCGGACGGGCGAAGGACTCGGGTTTTTTATTTTTTTTTTCATTAGTCCTTCCCGCCGCACCCCACGCCATGCGCACAAAGGGGTTAATACGACGGGCCCGAGGGGCTCGGGCGAGAAGCCGCTCTCCTGCAGCACGACGGTGCATAATATGTATAGGCACACACTCGTATATATGCGCGAACACATTAACCGCGTGTACATATATTACGCAGCCTGTACGCAACGTGCGTGTATACACCGCGCGCGCATAAAGTACCTATATGTATATTATCGTGTATACGTAGTGTTCCGAGTGTTCCGCACACGCACAGTACAAAAAGTATACGCTGTTTTAGCCGGCAAAAAACCGATCGCACCGCGCGAGTATGTATATAATATATATGTTATATGTACGTACTATATTGTACGCGCCCCGACGAAAGAATCGCGCACGGATATCCGAACGGTCTTCGACAATCGACTATTTCCGCAAGCGCTGTAATGTAATTGTAATAATAAAATCGAAATAAACGATCACGCACATATTATTATAATATAGATACACCTATTTATTTATCACGCCTATATAATACTATAAGCAACGCGTATACATAATAATATGCGTATGATACATCTGCAGGTTTATTATACGTATTGATAATAAAGAATTTTCAAACGCAAATATTATAAGTATATGTATCACGTATGATGAATATTACGCTTCGATCGGGCGGGGAATTAAGACGGTTACCCCGGTGTGCATCTATGAAATCGAAAACGTTATCGTGTATACGCGTGTCGTTGTGTCATTATATCTATATAATATACATGTACTCGAAGCACAGTGAAAAATGTAAACAAAAAATAACCATTAAAACAAAACCGAATATGCGCAGTAAAAATTGATTGTATTGGAATAGGCGAACAGAAGAGGAGGTTAAGAATATTAGCTCAGCACTAGCATATCATGTCATTCTACTATATAATAGGTCTGTGTACTAAAATATCGAGCAAACACGTTTATATAATTTATTATAATTGATAAAATGGGAAAACGATTTTCGATTGTTAAAAAGTTTTCACAGACAATGGTTGTTCACAGTGCATTCGTAAAAATACATTCGCGTAAATTCGCGCGCAATCGTTTTTATTTTTAAACGGTATGGAATTCTCTTGCTTTTTATTCGCTGAGCAATATATAGAATTTCGTAGGCGTTCGTAGAAAAAAAATCATTTGTACCTTTTGTCTATTTATGTGTATATACAATAATATACATAATACATAATAGTACACAGATCTAAACACTTATGTATATGTACAATAATATACATAATACATAATAATACACAGACCTAAACACAAATATAAATATTCAAATTTTTTTGCTTTTTTTTAAAGCGAAAAAAGATTACCTAACTCTTTATACGCATACATTTTAAGAGCGAGCTGCATAGCTATTGCGTGTAACATATTTTAATCCCGATTGGGCTCACCGAATCGTTAAAAAAATCTAAACAGCGTCCGCGCGAGATGTATAGTACATAGCTGAAAAAAAAAACGATTTTATTGTTGACTTTTTTTTCGGTCTTTATAGGCGGCGAGAACGTAATTTTTTAAGCTTTTTTTTCCGTCCATACTCTGTTAAACGGTTGTTTATCTGAGTGTTGTTTTTTTTTTACCGTATGCCTGGCCTAACCCTGAACACCACACTCACAAACATACACACACACACACGCACGCACACCGGGGTCACACTATAGTAGTTTTCGACCCCTCTGGGTCGGCGCACGGCATAAAAAAATACTACTACTGCCACTACTACTACTACTATTACTACTACTCCTATATATATATATATATATATGTGTGTGTGTACGGTTACCCCGTGTGTTCTATTGTCGACACCCTGACCTACTAAAAAAATCGAACCAGACCCATTCAGTGTGTGCCTGAAAAATGTTGTGCGTTCGTGCAACGCGTATTGCGACGGTCCAACGATGACAACGGCGAGTGGCGAAAACGATGCATCTACACCAAGAAGCACGCGATTCCTGGTAACGTATGAATGTAATATTACGTATTTACGTCATATATATGAATACTATACACGAATATACGAAAGAATATTTATCTCTATATTATTTGTTGTCACTCGTTTGTGGCGTTATGTGGTAGCGGGGTGCGGTGAGGTATACGCCGCCGTCGAGTGGATTTGACTTTATACATCTCTTCGGGGTGATAAATGAAGGCGTCGTGTAGGATTAAAAACGTTTAATGTCTGCGAGACGCAGATTAATGTACAGTAATAAGAAGGATAAAAAAGACCCTTGTATTATTAATTAAAAAAAAAAAAAAATACTTGAGTTCCCCCTCGTTTGCGCGCGCCACTCAGGAATCAAGAAATTAATGCCCCCGTCGCGGCCGTCGTTATCGTCGTCGTTGTCGTTTCTTAATTTATTTTTCCTCGTTAAAAGTTTTTAATGCCGAAATTAAAAAAAAAAATCCAAAGTTGTAATCTCCGTTGGAGTGAGTGTTTTCTTTTTAAACCTCACAAAGTTAAAAAGGTGGTTTCGCTAAAATTCGTTCCGTGGTTTTAATTGGTATCCGGTTACACAAACGCGGCAGCGCGGGAGGATCTTTTATTTCTTATACTCAGATTTTTTATTTTTTATTTTTTAATTGCTTGTTGCGAAGAGAGAAAAAAACGGTCCAATTACGAGTGGCGCTATGGCGGCGGCAGCGGTGGCGGTGGCTATGTGGCGAGGGAAGTTTTTAAAGGACTTCGTAATTAATGGAATAATTTGATCAAGGGGCGGGAAATAAACTTGTAAACATAAAAAAATACAAAAAGAATAACCGTTTGAAAACAAATTTAATTACGTTCTGTATTATGCATTAGGAACGCGTTTTATTTAGTTATATAATATTATGCGCATATAGTATATAAAAACACACACACACACACGCGCGCGTGCACGCAAATATATATTATATGTATTGATATTTGCGTTTAATAAATCGTATATATATATATATATATATACATATTATAATATATAAATGTGTATAACGTTATTTGACGAAACGCGCATAGCGAATGGAAGCGAAAAACTTGATTCGAGTGGTTTGAATTTAAACTGGATAAAAATGTTAACACGAACGAATATAATATTATATATATATATATATGTTTATACCTAGTGCGAGAGTCTTATTAGATTTGGGAAACGTCTCGGTAAATCGACGAATATTTATCAACACGCACACGCACACACACACACACACACACACACACACACACACACAC
Organism: Chaitophorus viminalis; assembly: GCA_025469195.1. Taxonomy (NCBI): domain Eukaryota; kingdom Metazoa; phylum Arthropoda; class Insecta; order Hemiptera; family Aphididae; genus Chaitophorus; species Chaitophorus viminalis. The sequence continues at coordinate 162,344 of JAIPRK010000186.1, forward strand.
ACATAAATACACACGCACAAACATACATGCGCACACGCGTATAGAATAAACTAAGTTTTTTTTTTTCTCGTCATGACGTTTCCGTCGTAATAATAATGATGTATACCTCGAGAATAGATATAGTTTTTCCCACAAAACTGTTTATGAAAACGAAGGCAATTGAATGGTGTTTTCTTATTCTTCTTCGGGGTTGTATTTTTATTTTTTTGGCACGGGTCGATAGCGTGTCTGAAAAGAGCTTTCGGATGACGCCTTTTTATGAAAGGGAGCCGCGCGCAGAGAACAAAAGAAAAAGAACAAGCTGGATCAGTGACTACCGGAGATTTTTATTTTTTCACACTCCACACTTTTGATTTTAATGAGAACGGTTATGGTGTAAAAATCCCGGTGGGCTATATAATAAGGATGTGAAACAATAACAAACGATGCGGGGTCGTTATCGAGGGCCGTGTCCTGCAGGTCAAATTTCAAAAGAAAATCAAAAACGTAAGGAAATGCGTTCATAATATTTTATTTTGATTTTTGATTTTTTTTCCGCTTTTTAAATCATGCAAAACGTGACTTTCGTTATAAACGCATGTCTCGTCAGCGGCGTACATTGTGAAAACGATTTGGAAATTTTATCGGTTTCAATGTGGTTTATTCGTAGCAGGAGTAGGTTTTACACCGCGCGTTTAATAGATATAACGAGGTAACACGTTCACGTTATTTTAACGCGGGGGAAATAGTGCAGCACACGAGCATAGTATAATGGACTCGGGACACGGGAAAGAGCAGAAAAGACAAAAAAAAAAAAAAACTTTTCTTCGGCCAACTGTCAATTTTGTTGTAGATATACAAGACTTGAGGTCGTCGTTCGTTTATATACACGCACGGATCGCCTCTGGATTGTCGTTTTTCCATGTAAGCTAAAATAAACGATGTCAGTATACTCTCGTTCGCAGCGCGATGAGTTGAAGACAAGTGAGTTAAACAAACGTAGCTAGTGTATGCGAGTAACTAGATGAAAAAGAGGAAAAAAAAACTTTCAAAATGGTTTAAGTAAAATGCAAGATGAAACCGATTTATAGGCTATATATATATATATATATAATATATGCACAACACGCGCGTATATACACGATTCGACTCGATCGCACCTAAAAAGGAAATAATAATAAGCACCGATCGTATATTTTATGCGCTGGAATTACGTGTAGGTATACATAAAACTTCGCGTATTGTTTCTGACCGCCGTCACCATATTTTAACGCGTGTATTTCAATGTACGCGTTTCAGAGCGCATGTTGCAATGCGATATTAAAATTTGACACGGATAAAACATTTTCGAGTGAAGATATATATTATAAAGATAATGATATTACAATACGGACAATTTCATCACATGTTGTACACAGCCGATTTTTAACCAAGGACAATAAAATCGACGACGGTTCCAGATTCGACTACATTAAACGCATCGTGCATACACCGTAAAGCTTTTCCGTACACTTTTAGTGCCTTTTTTATACGCATATACGTATATAATAACGTGAACTTACAAATGATAATAATAATAATAATAATAATAAAAGACGCAACTCACACCACCTATATAAATTGCGATAACTACCAATTTTCTGGTCATTTCCCAGGCGGCAACTCGAGAGCGATTGATGTACGTAATATTATATACATATACTACTTTATCATATAAATTTATGTAAGGTACCTACTATATTTTATATAAACGAACTCATTCAATGTCTGAATATGTATATAATGCAATACTAGCATACACATGTATACACATGCGTATACGAATTTGAGTGCGTATAAATGGAAATAAAATTTTTTTTTCCAAACATCGTTATTATTATTGTTTGTCACGCGAATATTAAATATGTATTATTATTATTCATTTATTTATCGAACAAAGAATACTGGGCCTCACTGAGTATTGTCGTGTGAAGACCCAGGAGTTATTAGGTGTACATGAGTATAATTTTTAATAAAACGTTTGTATTGGCTTCATAAATTAATAATTATATAATATTAAGAGAAATATATGCCAATTGGCTAGTGGAACATTAAAATTAAACATAAATAAAAAAAAAAAACGGATGGGCCTCGCTTTGCTGTACAGTTGGGGGTGGAGTACCTCGTTTATAGGATAGGTCATAATTACAATGGATTTGTTAAATTTGAATGCAATGATAGATATCATTGTATACAAATAACGATTCTGAACGGAGTTACTATGTTTGTCTAAAATGGGTATATAACAATGTAGTATTTTATATTTAAATTAAAATATAATGCAATAGTATGCGATTTCGTACAAATTTAAATTTCAAACAGTCATAAATTTTTTTCCTCTAAGTCCGGTGGAAATTTTTTTAAAGATTTTTGAAGAGTAGCTTATGGATATCCTAGTGTTAAAATTTTGAGCCTTAAGTATGAACAGAATACATTTTATGAATTTTTATCTACAAAATAATTTGCAAATTATCGTGATTTTAACACATTTTATACAAATTTGAGATTTATGGGCTTATAAAAAAAATTTGAGTAAAGTAATCTCCGACAATTTTTAGTGATGATAATGGTAACTTATTATAAATTTTGTATTAAATTTTCAAGAGTTTTCGGTCTGCCAATAAAATTTTAAAGATCTTTAAAAAAAAAAAAATTTACAAAAAATCAAAAATTTAAATTGTCCATAAATAAGTCAAAATATGTCAAAATACTTTTGAAAATATAACCCCGTATAGAGAATGTCAATATAAAGATTTAGTGAACATTTCAAATTGTTGTGGTTTTTTGTTTTTGAGTTAGAGCATTTTAAAAAAATGTATTTTGTAAAGACGTAATTTTGGGTAAAATTTCCCGTTTTTTTGTAATTTTTTTATTGTTATTTTCGATTTTTTTAAAAAGTATTAAAAAAGTTGGATTTTTGATATGCTCAAGTACCATCTACATTTACTTTCCTTTCAGAAAAGTTGCTGTTTAAGCAAATTGAAGCATTTTTACTGCCGAAAAAGGTGTCGTCAGACACAAAAAAAAAAAAACACACATCATTGTAAAATCAATAGATTCCACCATTCCGTTCAGAATCTAAAATCATTATATATAAACTTGAAAAATGCCAATAACTATAGTATATACTAAATAGAACATTAGTAGAAAAATATAAATTTTATAATAAAAATTCAGTTTTAATTTCATAAAGAAGCCACTTTGTAAAGTCAATTTTAATCTTATTTAGTGATATTTATTATGTGTGTAGGTGTTTTGGTATTAAATTTAGAATTTTCATACCGACAAATGCGTATTGTTTTCTTGTGCCTGTTTCATTAGATTTTTTTATAGGTTATAATATAAACGTGTTATCGCCGATAAATGTGCACGTATATTATTATGATGCTTTATACCAGGCATAAGAGATATCGGTTTCCGATGTTGCTGGAGTTACGAAAAACTGTTATAATGCGCAGAAAAATGTGTTTACCGTAATCTTGTTTAATGTGTGAGGGCTGTTCATATAAGATGAATGTTGGGCATACGCGCAGGGGCGGGGAAGAAAACGAATACTGTACTGTTATTTTAGTAGTAATCGTTTTTTTTCTTCTTCATCTTCCCCTTTGGCCAAATTCATTTTTTCTTCTCGTGAATTATAGTTAAATTTGTCCCAAAGTCACGAGCTGAACCATTAGTACAAATAGAATACAATAAAAATCTTTACGACTCTTAAAGTTTGTCTAAAAAGGAAATAATACCTCAATTATTTGGTCCACTATATGAGCTCTCCGTCCGTTGTATAATAAATGACGTTATAGAGTATATATGACCGTAAAACTCGGACATAAAGTACACTGCTGACGATGGCCCGACACACACACGTGTGTGTGCTCATACAATATGGGTTGGACCATTATAACATTGCTTTATTCCGTCTCGTCGAAAAACATTATTTCCGATACGAATTTAAATTATATAGACTACTATACGCTATGTAAACGATAATTGAGGAACTCGTTATATATAATATATGTACCTACTCCGAACCGAAAGAGAGAGAACGTATATACGCACATGTGTAGAAGATATTACTTTATATAATATAACCTACACAGCCGCACGTACACAATTAAGACGCACACATTTGAGAGTTGTGGTGGGTGGGCGGGAGATGAGGTGAACAACATAATCGATGTCAATAATTTCGATCGTAAAAGCACGGGTCGCCAGCACAATAATAAAAGTCGAATAAAAAATACGAGTCATATCGTCTTTATATATATCAAGACGCACAATATAAAATATAAATATATATTCTAAATATCCGTGTAGATTATAAGGAATGTTACACGAGGTGAGAAAAATCCCGTTTATGATTCGACAAATTAAGAAATAGAATACGTCAACATTACGTTATTCGTAATACCTTTGCCCGGCTGCAGTTGACAAATGCATTTTTTGTCTGTCGTCGAACACTCGAAACGATGTGTGGAATATAATGCCCTCGAACGAATAGATATCGATGTATCAGTTTTATCGTGTTGCTCTTGAAAAGCCGAGAAAAGTGAGAATACAGTTATGCTTGGAAGTCGGAACGTATTTAATAAAAATAACATGTGTATGATGTACCTATTAAATCCTTGTATACCGAGTATTTCAAATGTATTGTACTTCGTTTCAATTTTTTTTCAAAACCTCCGGGTTTTTAAATATCATTGGTCCTCAATAAGTGATATATATAATATATTATGATATTTCGATAGTTAAAAATTGTTTCACTCTCTACACCATGTACTACGGCACGTAATAAATTTATATTTAAATAATATTGGTTAGCGTTGATGCAGTAAGTACAACTATATGCGTATAAAACTGCCCTTTTATCAAAATTTAAGTTTAACAACGGATTATGTACTGCGCAAAAACTTTATTGCACCACAATAAAATATGCGTATGTATATACTGCATTTTCCATTGACTCGTATTTGTTGACTAGATTGAATGATAGTTTTGCCGCTCACTTGGAAACCCATCGGTGAGACGTGGGTCTATATATCGCTTTTATTTATATACATATGCGACCACCGCGGTATATTGTCACTAGTATATCGAAAATTAGGTTTCATCTATGATCTGCGTACCTATTGTATATAATATAATAAATATATCATATAGATACGGTTTTACATTTTTCTCGCGACATATTAACATTTAGGGGGACTCATGGATTATAATAATATATTCGGTGCGCGCAAGATGGGTAGGTATATATATATATATATACTGTGAGTTTTCGTGTACTAATTTGTGGTTTTAGGTATATTCACATCGCGTAAAATATAAATATAATATTTTTTACATTTGAATATTTATTTATAGAATAAACGGTACCGTATGTATTGCTGCTCATAGGAGGTACTGAAATATGTACAATGGAAGTTGCGAAAATTACAGCCTTAAAGTGAAATGCCTGGTGTAGACCACGAGTTTTGCACGAGCATTATTTCGCATATACATTATAATTATATGTATATATATATGTAAAAGTAGCAAAGGAATATTTTGCTCTTCCTGTTTTTTCTCTTCGGACGTCCATCGACCCGTTTTTTGTTTCGCGGCCATCATCATCGTATATTGCTCTCATTGCACACACATACGCTCGTGTTTACACTACATTATTATTCTAAATGTGTACTTATATATATATATATATATATATATATATTATTATTATTATTATTATGCGTCCGGACGTGTTTGGCTGCTATCGCATGTGCGTGCGCAAGAGACTCGTCAATGGCGGGGGCGGTGATGGCACCACCGCCACCGTCGTCATCTACACTCTACGTCGTCGTCAATGCCGCGCCGCGTGTATATACAGCGTGTGTATAATATATGTATATGTGTTGCGCGTATGCGTGCGGGTGAGCGCGCGGGCGCGTGTGTGTATAATTGCGGGCAACATGGCGCGGGTCTCGTCTTTTGATGGAGGACCAATGCAAGCGCACCGGGACGGCCCTACAAATGACGCTCCTCCGCATTAAAACGCCGACGGGCACCCGCCGCCGCCCCCGCGTCGCACCCCGTTCGCCGACGTCGCCGCCGCCGTGCCGCTTATCGTACTTTTACATTCGGCATTTCGCCGTCAACTCTCGACATCCCTTCTTCTTGGTCGGGGTCTTTCGCCTTTTTTTTCCTCGTTTTTTTTTTTTTTTTTACATTTTTTTTCCACCCTTTCTTCACACGCGCACGCACGCCCGCCACTAGTACCACGCGACAGTTTATATATATATATATATATATATATATAAACGTACACGGGAGGGGATACCACTCGTTTATACGTTGGTATATAGGTATACATTATTATTATTTATATACGTCGCAATGGGTTTTATTCGTTTTAATGAGAAAATCACCGGTATAGTACGCCTTACGAATACCGTGAGCATCGATGTATAGCGCCGAATAATTACATTATGACGACGTAAAGCAGCTGTATATTAGATATTACTGCCCGTAAAAAATTAATAATTATTGCCGTTGTCAAGTCCATGTGTAAAAGCATGTGTACATGCACCAATAGCACACCGATTTGCGATATGGTTTAGATTCATAATCAAGTTTAATACATAGACCAATAGTATCAACACATATTCTTATCCCGCTCTTACTATAATCACAAATGAATGAACAGTTAAATAATAACCTACAAATGCAAATGGTTTTAACGATCCGTTATAATGTTTAAAAAATTTACTTTCCAATTATTTAAATGTTCTCTGGAGGAAAATAATCCTAGGTCACATTATACAATTCGAATTCAAAATGCAAGTAAACAGTTCTTACATCACGTGTATGATGTGCTCATAATAGGTACATCGCCTGTCCGAGTACTTATAATTAAACCCTGTATATACCTATAATCTATATATAAAAATAGTTGAATATTATATTTCTGTGTGCTCACTGTTTTTATCGTTATACTATTTCTCTCACTCTCCCGTATGTAGCGAATACTATACGATATCATATATGATATATAGTTACCGTTCATAATATACAATATATAGGTGCATATATTATATTATATATTCCTATTACCGCTCTTTATTATTCCATTTTATTCGCAATCATCATATCATAAACATAACTATATATGTGTAATATTACAGGTGTATATGTATATATATATATATATATATGTGTGTGTATGTGTGTGTGTGTGTGTGTGTGTGTGTGTTTATGCCCATGCATGCCTCCACCCACGTTCTTTATTACAACCTGTATAAACATTGTGGCATTTCGAGAATATTTTTCGTAGAGCTATTAGTGCGCGAGCAAGAAAATTTATCGCTCGAATTATTATAACGATTTATACATATATGTATCAAATAGTGTATACTTAATATAAAAGTTCAACAATTTTCCTTTTTTATTATTTATTTATTCATATTATACATGTATATAATATATTATAATATTCTACGGATAACTCACGATTCAATGGATAGTTTAAAATAAAAATAAAGTTCTAAACATTTATATACACTCGTATTTAAGTCATTGACAAATATGTGTATATATATATATATATATACCGTTGCTTCAGTAACGAGTATATTTTTATGAATTATAATTTTATAAGTATAGTTTGTTTGTAATTTGGTAACCTTCTATTTCTAATTTTTTTGCTTTCTTCTCTGAATCAATTTTACAATTTAGCATGGTAAGAAGAAAAATTAAAACCAGCGATTTCTATTAGTAATTATACTTTTTATAGTAATAACTGATAGTAGGTAAATTAACAGAAAAAGTTTAATATAACTTTGTTGGACATTTTGGAAAAGTATCAATTTTAAACAAAAATACCAAACATCCAACTACTTTTAAGTTAAACACAGTTGTTGCTGTCGAGTAAATCATTTACATGAATAAGATATTGAACAATTTGTTTATTCAGCACAATACATAGAAAGTAGTACATAAAAATATAATAATTTTACGGCTGAGGTAATATGGCAATAAAAAAAAAGTTACATGCTCGATTATTCATTATTATAATCTGAAATATAATACATTTTAAATTTTAGATAGTCTACTTAGTAACCATGGCATTTTTTTATGTAGTTAATACTTAATACAAAAACAAGAGTATGTTTACAAATTTTCATTCACGTAACTACTTTTGAATTATCTGACATACAGTGTCTCTTTTATCATGAAACATATCATTAAAAATTATACACCAATTATATCTAATAATCTATAAATTCTAGTTATTTTCATAAAAATTTGTTTTTTTTATTCGCTATTATATTATTATTTTTTTATCATGGTAGGCATTCTACTATTTTACATAAAAATATTTGTTATTACAATTATACAATTTATTGGTATACTTAATAAATTAATAAAATCATATGTAGACACATTTAATATTTTAATTGTATGCTATATGGTAATAGAATGTACATCTTATACGAACTGAACAACTTAATGTTTTGATATATTTTTACAAAAACTTTCTACGGTATATTATGACTATGTATTATTATATTGTACAGTTGGTATTTATAGTTAGCGAAAATCTCAATTTTAACCTAATTATTACTATTTATATTATCTAATAACTTTTAAATTATAACTTATATAACCAGTACAGTACATACAGCATCCAAGGATGTCGTAAAAATAAACAATAAAGCAAATATATTTATACTGTTCAAAAACATAAAGTTTAAGCAGTAAAACAATATAAAATACGAGGTAAGCGTACTTAAAATGGTTTATTTTCAAATATTTTATAATAATTATGATCTATATTATATTTATAAAAAGTTAGATTCAATAGTATTATATTATATTTTATCGTATAATCAAATATAAATACATAATATAAGTTGCTATTTGCACTCTTTATTATATTTTCATCTTTCAAAAAATATAAACTGTGAAAATAATCAAAATTTGTATCGGAATTGTATAATTTATACTAAGAAATGTTCTAAAGATTTGACAATTAAAAAAAATGGCTACAAGAGAATGTTTACCAGATTACACATTATATTTATTCCCAGAAAATCAATATCGTTATAAATATAAGGATTTAAAATAAATATAATCGTGTAATATTTGTAATATGGTCTTATACTCACATTTATATATTATATTTGTGCTTCCTAATCCGGACATGAAACGTGGAAGATTAAAGTAAAAAATCAAATTACGGAAAGTAAAAGCTAAAATAAACACAAAACTATTATAAATATGATAATTTATTATACGGTCTCTGAAAAAGAAAACTTTATAAACTATGTAATTAATGTTCATGCAATGAATATATAGGTAGGTACTTAGAAATATATTACGATTCCTTTAATATCTGTGTATAATGAAAAAATGTATTAGGAAAATAATTTTATCGGAAATTACGTTTTCCTTACTTAATACTTGGTCTTAGTATTTTTTCTGTATCCAACTACAATCCGAGATAGTTAATATTGGTAATTTATGAAGTTAATGACATTACTTCTGAATATTTGTAAATTATTTATCATATAATATACATAATATAAATTATGCATATACAAGATTCAACTGTATACTCGACTCCGATTTTTTCTTCTATACAATTAATATTATGAATTCTGCTGGATTATTTAATTTAGACATCTTATTATTGTCGATATTTGTAAAATAGGTATTACAATCGCTTTACTGCAATGTCTTTGATAAGAGCAAAAGAATAAACTGTGTAATGATGTAACATATATTATACTTTATACATGAATACAACTTACATATTATTATGTTACTGTAGAGTTTCGTTTAAAGTCCCAATATTATACATATCTGATCATGAAAATATCGTCTCCAGGCTCAAACTCGTATTTCGTATACATCTATTCTTCTCGTTCTACAGCTTTTACATAATATAAGGCAAGAATACAGAACAACGGTTTACCGTTTTCACGCAATGACGTTATATGTACTACTGTTATTATTATATTATTCGTGTTAACAATCACGTATTATAATAATATAGTACATCGCGTATAATAAATACCCTACATACTTGCAGTAGTACAATATCCCGGCAATGCGTTGTTTAACACCGGTTACTGAACCAGCTCGCGAGCAATCGACTAAAAGTTAAAGGAGCGAATTTAAACGTCCAATTCGGAAAACGGAAGGTATATAATTTTGAACTCATTACAAATTTACAACTATTATAATATTATATTACGAACACGACGAAGCGCCTGCCACCGCGTCGTTGGTGCGCGGTAAAAACTCCGAGCGCAATTAATCCAATATGCACGGAGTCCCCCCCCCCCTCGTTTCCCTTCTGCGTACCAGTTCGCATTAAAAATCATTATTGCTATACTACATTTTGTATTATCAACATCTCATAATAAGTACAACGATAAGGCGGCGCGAGCGGCGGTGAGCGCATCTCCTCTCGAAAACACCCTCGTTATCTTTCCGAACAATAAAATTTCGATTATCTCTGTTCGAAGAGTAGGTACATATATAGTAGAGTACTGCAGTAGTAGCGGTGGAACGAAAAAAAAAATAAATAAAAAAATAAAAACCAAAAAGAAAAGATATACACCACTACCGCTGCCGTTGATGCCTGCACTGCCCTTCGCTGAGAGTGGATGAGAAAATTACCACCATAATTTTCCCGGTCAGGCAAAAGACGACGGCGAAGAAGAAGAATAAGAGTAAAAAAATCTAATTTAAAAATCTCATTAACTTCCCCGGTCTCCTTATTCATTTTACACGAGTTTCTCTGGGCTGCAAGTGGAAGAATCTACTCACTTCTTCCGCCACCGACCCTTCCCCCTCTGCGCCACCGGGTTTTTTCTTTTTAATGAATATTAAAGTTGTACAAGATGACGAAAAATTAAGAACTCTCGAGCGACTTTAGTTTTATAGTCGAGTGCGGTAACCGCATCCAAATAATAATAAAAGTTTAAAGTTTTTTTTCCCCGCAGTGCACGGCGCGGCGACGGTTATTAATTTTGAGTCATTAATTTTGTTCAGAATAATAATCGTAAAAAAAAAAAAAAATAAGAAAAGAAGAAGTTTTTCGAGTAAAAAAAAAAAAAATAAAAAAAATAAAATCATAAATTTTTACTCGGGGAGGGAGAGGATTCTCAGAAGTCGAGAAGCGTAGCGATATTCGTCTTAATTAATGTTGTTGTATACTTTTAACGAGCAGGTAATCAATCAACCTTCTATACTTTTATAATTTTTTTTTTTCGCTCTCTTCACTTCCCCCCGAAAAAGTGTAAGGAATAACTTCTGTAAAAACTATTTTCCAAAACAACCCGGTGACAAATTACTGCCAATTAAACAGCCGTGTGGGCGGACATTTTTCATTTTATCTTGGCACGTTAATGAGATTGCGCGTGTTCACTTAATTGCAAACAACAAACGCGATTTTTCAAATACAGACATTTGAATGAATAGTTTAGCAAAAAATACGAAAGAACAATGACAATTTAACGCTATAACAATATTAATAACTGCCGGCGCGTTTCAAAAGTTAATACTTTTAGTAGATTTGGCTCGACGTAAAACGATGAAATCCGGACCCAGAAAGTGAGTTTCTGCACACCTCTGTATATCATTTAGATGAAAAGTTTCATTAAAATATTATAATTTCACCCGCCATCTCATCTTAACCAAATTTGAATTTCGTAAAATGTTCGATATTTCATAATATTCTCTACGGATACGAACTGAGCACAACGATGACCAAGTATTGTTTTAGCGTTTGATGGGAACAAAGCAAATTAAACGGAAATAAAATTCGTCAATTTTTCAACAAAATAAAAAAAAAATCATCACGACACTGTACATATAAAACATAATATTATGATACATTATTTTGTTAAGGCTCATTGTATATTTTAAAACATTTCAATATGATGTATTCCATCGGAAAACCTTCACAAGCGTTTTATTGGCTCAACATAAATTCTGTTGAAATGATACAACTCGATACATGTTTGGTATTAGTTTTATGCTTTGTTTTAAGCATGTTTTAGCATAAAATAACATAATATACTTACACTGATAAAGTATAAAACTAAACGAAGCACATTTATGTATCATAATCATGCATAAAACGATAGTATATCGTATTTAAATTACATTCGTGTTCGGAATATATTAGATTTAACTTTAAATAATGTACGAATTTTTTTTTCTTATTTATTTATAGTAATAAATTAAAACTATATAATATATATGGTTCTTTATAAAACGAGTTGATTTATCAATAATATACGTAAATAATATAATGTATTCTTTTGCAGTCAATGTAGGTGAACATAATATAATACTGCACTCAAGTACATTCTGTAATATATTTTATTCAACTATGTGAAATTGGTACCTATATAATATTATATATGTATTAAAACACTCCAACCATGCAAAATTGAAACTCCGGGAAATTCATTGAAAGTTGATTGATTTTATTCATGCATAGGTATTGCACAAAGTTATTATTATTGCTCAGAATATCCATTTTACAGCACTTAAAATCGTAATCTCGCTATTTTCATTGTAGTAAATTTGTAGTATTGTACATTTCTGTTAAAACAGTACCACCTACACGGTATATGTATACAGGTACATTAACGCGTTAATATAGCGTTTTATTTATTTATACCCATTAATATAGGGGCGTGGATATAGCGAACGAAACTTTTTTAATCGGTGTAGATGAAAAAATAAACAGCTGTCTATATAATTTATTTATTTGCCGAAACCTAATATATATATATATATATTTATATACATGTACACTGCAAAAATGTTTAGTTTTTTGTTTGCTCCTACTATGCTATATACGTGTATCTAGTACATATCTATATACTGTATAAAATAATGTGTCATATGTATAGAGTATACACACTGCACATACGTAAAAGAAGTCAATTTTGCGTACGGGTTACAATAAACAATTAAATGGGGTTGGTCGGTGGCCAAAACGGAGGAAAAAAAAAACAAACGCATACACGTACATATACTGCAGAAGCACGCATATATATATGAGTATAAGAATGAAATAGGATTTTTCGCGAACATTGTATGGCAATTTGTGTTGGTATTTCATTTTCACCCAGCCACCGGTATTACGTTTATTTTATTTTTTATTTTTTTGGCTCCGCGAATATTTCATCTCATTCTTACCGTTTTCCCACTCTTTCCTGCACTCGTATATATTATTGTATACGTACTTATATATATATATATATAAACACACACACACACACACAGACACAGACACACACACATAGACACACACACACACACACACATACACACACACACACACACACACACACACAGACACACACACATAGACACACACACACACACACTCACACACACACATGATACCTCCACCATCGCCCAGCGACTCCACCACCGTCTCTTGCAGTGTTGTTCGTCGTAGAATATTCTCGTCGCGTATATACGTGTGCGAGTGCGTGCACGTGAGTGCGGGTGTGTTGTGTGTGTGTACGTATCGTAACGAATACGCAACCGAAGGGATGGCATCTGCGCGCGCGGCGCGAGAAAGTAGCCTCGTTAAGATTACATATGGAAAACAGGAGGGCGACGGTCGGCGGCGTTAGGTGGCGGAAGGGTAGAGATGAGGTAACGGCTCTCTCTCTCTTTCTCTCTCTCTCTCTCTCTCTCTCTCTCTCTCTCTTGTCGTTTCGAGCGCACGCGCGCACGAGTTGAAATAAGGGTCGGGTGCGGCGGTGGCGTTGGCGGCAGGCGAGTGAAAGGGTCCCAGGATCCCTTCGCATTTCGCATTGGCGCAAAAGGGAGTTAAAATAAAAAATAAAAAATAAACCTCCGACCGAGTGTAGTGGTGTGTGTACGTGCGTGCGTGTACATATGTGTGTGTGTGTGTGTGTGAGAGCTGCTTCTTTCACTTTCTGTTGCTGCAGACAAAACCAAATTCCGTTATTGATTAATATCCGCCGCCTCCACCACCGACCCCTACATACGCGCCCCCTCCCCCCACTTTCCCACGTAAACTTTACCCGACCCTCTTTATACATACATGCATATACGTATACGTGCATATAGTAGACATATACCCGCGCGACGACGAGAGAACGTCACACGAGCGAGCACGTTTTTAATGCCGTTCTACTACAATATACAGGCGGCGGCGGCGGTGGTGGTGGTGGTGGCGTGGTCCCGGGACCCTTGGGCCGAGGAGGAAAAACGTGAAAGAAGGAATAAAACAAAATGTCTTCCGAACCCCTCCACGCCCGTCACACACCGCACACGACGACGGTACATTTGTCTCTGCACCAGCAGTTTTTATACATAATATTATATTATATCATATTATTATTAATATATATATATATATATATATATATATATAACGTATACGACAACGAAGACGGCACGCATTATTGCACACACGTATAATGTTATATTATACGCATTGTGTACCTATAACACACGCAGATGGATTTTTACATGATACACGTATTGTTGTTGTCACGGCGCAATTAGAAATCGATACCGTTGTTTCGTTATCCTGCGACGCTCCCGAGTAGCTATAGTGCGATCGACGTACGTCGGTATGAAATGCATGTACATAATATCATATCAATCGAATCCCGGTGTACAATACGGTGCCGATGGCAATCGCAATCGCGGTATACGATTACATCGTTGTATTGAGTTGTTGTACCTACGTATATACCTATGCGCCCGCATTGCTTATCTGCGTATCGAACGCATTTTCGTCAGGACCGACGACGACGATGGACCGCAAAAGAAATCCTAATTCTATCGTTGGAACGGTTAACGCGGAAAAGAAACAATTTTAAATCGCATCTGAATCGATTGTTTTCTAGCGGCGTAATAATATAATATAATATTATGATCGTGGCTTGTAATATATATAATGCAGCTTAAGTAAGAAAGAAAAAACTCATTTACAAAGAAAACGCTTATGAAAAAAGTTAAGTTTTTAATTATAAATATTTCATACTCCCGAGTACTTGAATGAAGTGTATATATTTGAAATTTATATTTTTTTCATTTGAAAAGGATACTTATTTATTTTTTTCAACAAACAGTAATATCAAGTAATAATATCTTTAATCTTCGGCAAACTTTTAAAAATATTTAATACTGCATTCAAAAGGATATACATGCGGGCTTGAGTTTTATTTCCTATTAAAAAATACATTAAAAATACTTATACCTTTCATTTAGAGAGAATTTTCTGTTGTATTAAACTGTATAATGGACTGTCTTTATTACTTGAAATCTTTTTTCCTTTTTCATATAATAATAATGTTGTAAAAAAATCGCGATAACCAGATTCCGCACGAAAAAGTTTAAAAACGGTTTTATAATTGTCGGAGAACTTCGGTTTATTCTCTATACATTTTATCAAAATTAATTTCCAAAGTATTTTGTATTCTGCAAAATTTAATTAAACTTGACGTTTGAAGTATAATATTTTCGACATTCATCATCAGATACATACCCTAGTCATTAATCAAACACACGTTAAAAAATGTGCATACATCCTTCCAAATGATTAATGTTGACAATTTTATATGTTCGAAACGCCAAGAATAATGCACTTTTACGAACGAACACTCTCCAAGATATAACTCAACCAGGATATCCCATTTTTTAATAAGTTTTATAATTGTTTTTTTTTTTTCAGTGAACTTAACGCTAAAATCGCCTGAGTTATATACATGCTGGGTGCTTAACGAAAATTATTATTTACAAATCCTATTCGCACGTAAAGCAGTGTAATAGAATATTATACCCGCTATAAAATATTATAATTTATAACCAAGTAAAACTGTTATATGAAACCAAATAATTTAATTTTAAATACATTTTACTATCATGGAATTGTATTAAATATAGAATATTGACCATAATGATAATTTTCACATTTACGATAATATGCTAGAGAAAGATAATAGTTACATTATTTCATTAGCTCAAAATTGAACAAACGTCGTGGAAAGCTGTTAAACAATAATAGTATTCGAATGTTTACACGTTAATTAAAACGTATTTCCTGAGGGTCTAAGTTTTAATAAGTATATTTTGTGTAATTTTTTCAGATTTTGCTTCACTCTAAAAAATTACAATACTTATATAGGTGCTAATAATATACTAATAATATTCACAAATATTATTCAAAATGATATCCATGCAAATTAATTTCCTACAAATTGGGTAGGGACAATATGAATCGGTTATGGAATGTATTCTCGACGAAACACAAAAAAACGAAATAGCCGACTACTTCGAATACGACGCGTAAACTGCCGGAAGTTCAGGGTCAAGGGCTAAAGATATCGTTCGGATAGCCTTCAAAACAAAAATTAAAGTTCTAGCGTTTTGGTCGATATATTATAATATATATATTATCTAGATGGAATAGTTACATTATCGGATCGTTTGTTTATAAATGAAAATGTTTGCTCGTCTCATCTACGTGTATTATTAACTGTATGCGGCACATAAGAATAATAAATTGTGTATTTTAATTAAATTCAATGTACTCAATATTTATTGGAACAGACGATGTATTAATGTAAAACGAATAACGAATAAACATCAATTCATGTGATGTTTATTGAAATGTATAAGTTTATACGTAGAAAAACTCTAAAAAAAAAAAACGGATGGGCCTCGCTTTGCTGTACAGTTGGGGGTGGAGTGCACCTCGTTTATAGGATAGGTCATTATTACAATGGATTTGTTAAATTTGAATGCAATGATAGATATCATTGTATACGAATAACGATTCTGAACGGAGTTAATATGTTTGTCTAAAGTGTGTATATAATATAGTATTTTATATTTAAATTGAATTTTAATGCAATTTCGTAAAAATTTAAATTTAAAACAGTCATAAAATTTTTTTTTTTTAAGTCTGGTAGAAATTTTTTTATATATTTTTGAAGGGAAGCTTATGAACAACCTAGTGTTAAAATTTTCAACCTTAAGTAGAAGCAGAAAAAATTTTATGAATTTTCAACCACAAAATAACTTGCAAATTATAGTGATTTTAACATATTTTATACAAATTTGAATTTTATTGGCTTATAAAAAAAATTTGAGTGAAACCATCTCCGATATTTTTTAGTTATAATTAGTGTAACTTATATTTAATTCTTTAATACATTTTAACGAGTTTTCGGACAGCCAAATAATTTTATAGATATTTCAAAAAAAAAAAAACTTACAAAAATCGAAAATTTAAATTGTCTATAAATAAGTCAAAATATATCAAAATACTTTGAAAACTTAACCATGTATAGAGAACACCAATATAAAGATTTGGTGAATATTTCAAGTTGTTGCGGTTTTTCGTTTTTGAGTTAGAGCATTTTAAAAAAATGTATTTTGTAAAAATGTGATTTTGCGTAAAATTTCCCGTTTTTTCGTAATTTTTTTATCGTTTTTTTCGATTTTTTAAAAAAGTATTGGAAAATTTGTATTTTTGACTCGCCCAAGTACCATCTACATTCACTTTCCTTTCAGAAATGTTGCTGTTTAAGAAAATCGAAGCATTTTTACTATCAAAAATCGTGTCCTCAGGCACAAAAAAAAAAACACACCATTGTAAAACCAATAGATTCCATCACTCCGTTCAGAATCTAAAATGTATTTTATAAAAACGTGATTTTGCGTAAAATTTCCTGTGTTTTTGTAATTTTTTTTATCGTTTTTTTGATTTTTTTTAAAAATTATTTTAGAAGTTAGATTTTTGACTAGCCCAAGTACCATCTACATTTACTTACCTATCAAAAAAGTTGCTGTTTAAAAAAATCGAAGCATTTTTACTGTCAAAAAAAGTGCCGTCAGACACACAAATAATAAAAAAAAAAAAACACGTCATTATAAAATCAATAAATTCCATCACTCCGTTCAGAATCTAAAATAATAGAATGACTATTAATTTGAATACCTCCTAAATCGATTTTTTACTTCCAAATGCTAATTTGTATTAAACAGTTGTCTGTTTAGGGAAATGAATAAATAAAAAATTTCAGTACTCCACAGATTTTAAACAATTTACGTTACCTAACGTACCAACAGACGAAAATACGAGCATACTTTTGCGACGTATTTAGTATAATTTTTTTTTTTCCGTAGTTTATTGAGGTTGTAACTCTTGTGCTTGTGTGTATTTTTACATATTCCGTTTCCATATGAGTTTGTTCGTAGTTGTAATGTAAACAAAAAATATGACTAGTAGTCGAGTGAATTTGTTAATAATAAGTTTGTTAGTATTAGGATTTATTTTCGTTTGAGTTGATTATTGCAATGTAATCGATGAAAACATTGGTATCACTTTAATATACTAGCAGCTGTTGTAGTAAATACTTTGAAACACATTTCAAAATGAGCGCTTGCAAATTACACGTAAACAGAACAACTATAAGTACGAACTTATATTTATTAGTAAAAGAGCTTTTCTATATCTGACCACACGAGGCGAAGTTAAATGTAGTTTTCCTCGTTTCGGGAGAATACAAATATTTGGTTTTATACCGTCAAACTAATGAGAATTGCATAAATTATTTATGATCGACTGTATATCATGGTTATTTCCTGAATTTCTTTGATCAATTCGATTGGAATAATATGTATAATATAATATACATAATATGTATAATAAGTATAAATGTAATGCTCGATGTTTACAATATCAATATGTGCTTTATTTCAGTCCACAATCCAAGTGATGGTAATTAAAACTGGTATATTTTTCTTATAGTAACTAATTAAAATGATAACAATTACAGTTTTTTTTTTTTTAATATAATATTTCTTTCTGAAATATATTGTTTTGTTTTAAAAATAATTATGCAGCATTTTGATGTTTTATTATTTTCGAATAATTGTTTTATTCAATGAACAAACCAATTATTTCTAAATCTTATTGTTGTTACAATATTCAAATACTAACTTCATTTCAGATGTAATTAAATAAACTTTCAGTTTAAAATTTATCATAATCATATTTTGATGAAGCTCTAATTATTAAAATTAAAATTATGTTGACATAAAGTAAAATTTATACTTCATGGTTTTACATTATTTCTAAAATATAAATTTATCATTGTCAACGTTTACAAAATATAATTTCAATAAAAAATACAAATTAATAGTTTAGCATATATTTAGTAGTTAAAAAGTATTATCTCCCAAAAAAAAAAAAATCATCCAACCGCATTTATAACAATTTTAAAACAAATATCAAACATAAAAAAATATTATGTATTCCTTATAATCATATGTAATGCGTGTATGATTAATTATTTTAATAAACCTAAGTGTCTTTAAAATATGTAGTTATCCGACATTCATAGTAATATAAAAATAGGTATAGTAATTATAATAATATATTATCAAAAGTTAATCAAAAAGAAAAAAAAAACATTAAACGACTTAATTGAGTACAACAAAAAAACCCAATTATAAAACTACCCAAGGGCGAAAAAATATTGAGACAATCTAACGTATCTGTAACAAAGCGTTGATAATTTGTATGAAAATATTATTAAAAAACAGCTTATAAAAGTGTTTTGTTAGCTTTACTGTAAAGCTTTTACATGATATTGTTGAGTTTATTTTCGCTGTCTATTACGTCGTATTAACCCAAGTCGGTTACAAATATAATATTACTATCATACATCAAGCAACCACTGTATATAGTGTATACATCTTAACGATGTACTGTTGGCCTGATAAAGTTATCAAACAATAACCTGAGTGGACTGCAGTCGTTAGAGCAAATATTCTCCTCGTTTCTCAGTGCACGCACCGGAATAAGTTTAGGGACCTTGAGAGAATGAATGCGTATTGGTTTTATTTTGTTATTCGGATACGTACGCGCATACAGATGAAGTTATACATTTTCTCGCTGGAAAATGGCCTCAATATTTGATAAGGTACTTTTTTCCCGACAGCTCAAAATCCAATATTCGTCTGTTATTCGCGCGAAGAGGAGCGTGGGTTTCATAAAACATTTTCGTTTACCGTCGTAAAGGCGAGAGACACAGATATAGAGAAAAAGACAGAGAGAAAGTGACATTCAGAGGGGAAAATAGGGAGATAGAGGGAAAAAGAGAGTGATATAGAGGGGGAGACGGCTATGAATTTTTACGGTCCGTGGAATCGTAAAAAAAATCGTTGCCGCGTTTCCAATCTCTGGATTAGATATACCCGGGTGGCCCGGGCGAAATAAATGATTTCAAATCAATAAAAATATACGGCAATCCGACGGAAATTCATAAATCGAATTTTCGTACCGAACGAGTTGATATCCGCCCCCGTACAGCACAATCACACGGAGTCGACTTTGACGGGTTTTAATAAAAGATGTACAAGCGGATTACGGTGCGTGATCGGAGAACCGTGTTTATTAAGGTGGCTTCCTTTTTTCTTACTAAGCGTTTCGAGATAATTGAACGAATTCCTTACGGTTTCGTATCCGTTATTACCATCGCAATAATACAATATTACAATTTTACAGCGCATTATATCGACGAAAACCGATTGACGTGCGCAATAGTTGCATAAAATATTCCAAAGCGAACGTCCTACACGTTTCATAAGATTCAACTATAATATATACTGCATTTCCGTTGTGCTGTTTATTCGCGTGAATGTTTTTGATTAAAAAAAAAAAAAAATAGAAAGAAAAAGAAGAAGAAGCTTACTCGCCTGTTACGCTGAATTGATGGTTTGAACTAATATCTGAACAAAACTAATATCCGATACCATTTCTATATGCGACTATTAAAATAATAGCCATATTAAAACATTCGTATTGTACTATAGGAGTTTATGATGATTAATTTTACAATGATTTTGTTTAGGGACAATCGAACGGAAGGTTTCTCAAATCCTCATAATGTGATATACATTGTACATTATATTCATTACATTAATAATAATTAACATATATTTTTTCTTTTAATTGGTCTATCAGGGAGAGCTGACCAGCTGTTGCCATTAGCTATTTACGTGGGTAGATTTTTTTTTAGATTTTATTTAATTAATTTAAACTGTAGTGGGTACCCTCGTGGGTATGTATGTAAACGTACGAACAGTGCCATTGAAGTCGTGTGGGGTCACCCATCCGAATGCTAGCAGCATCGGATGATACTTAACCGTAGCACTGAGGTAAACCGTAAATCGTTTCGCCACATGCTATCATACGATACGTCTAACTCTCGTACCTTTATTGTTCGTTTACATGCAACATTTTGTGGATGGCGAAAAAATAAAAAAATCAAGTACTTTGGTTCAATTAGAGACAAACGTATCGATTAAACGGAAAAGAGAATAAAATAATGTATATTATGTTGTCGGTTCTTGATTATAATCTGTAAAAATCATTAATTATACATCCACGAGGATAATAGTTTATTAACATAATAATTCGATGAGCGTGTAATATTGTGTGAGTTACACAAATCCATAAATTTATGAACAAACAATAATAATGTTATACAGATTGCTTACTATACAAAGTTAACCTCTTGACAACGGTCGTTAAATCAGTCAATTTACTTAGCTCAATTTGTTAAGTATTGATGTATTTGAGATTATATCGTAACGAAAAAACCATATTATAATGAATATGAGATCGGAAAATAACTGAGATAATTTCTGTCAAAGTTATTTCTGCGCATTCGAAAACGCAGTCATGTCCAAAAAACTCTATCGCAAATTCTAAACGTGTATTGGATTAATAGAACACAGGAGTTATGATTCCTATACATAACTATATTTAAAATTAAAAATATTATTTACTTTTTAATGTAAGAGTAAAATTTCGTTATGCATTTATTTTAAACTTTTTTTAAACTTTCTGCGAATAAGTAAATAATACAAGTTGTGTCATTAAAAGATTTTTTCCGCTCCGCTATGAATACAATCGTACACTCATTAAACTCGGTTTTTTTAAATTGTTTTAACTCGTTCTTCATTTTCAAGTTAAATCTCCCATGTCCGTTTATATATACAATATAGTGTATGCAGTAGCAAAAAAACTATTTAATTTTGGGTTTAAACATTTCGAACGTCAAAAATAATTATGTTTTTTTTTCTGATGCCGTCTTAAATTTCGTTCAGTCCATAAAACGTACACTACTGAAAGTTTTTCTTTTTATTTTAAAGCCATTTTAATAATATTTTACTGCTGGTTTTTCATTTTTCCGCGCGAAACACCATGCCGATTAATTTGAACGAAACGTTTTATTCCCTTTTCTTTACGACCCGTGTACAAGCCCGTTCGATTTCAATCGACGGGTATAAGTACGGAAAACAGTTTTCATGTTTATGGGTCAATAAATCTCAACCTTATATCGCGGCGGCTTATGTGAATAAATAAGTGCGTGTGAAAACAACGCCTTACTGTGAGCCCCGGTATACTTCGGTCGACTTTTACCCGAGGATTCTCGTTTATCGTATATTGCCGGATCGGGAGCGAAAATCGGTTGGTCGCACATTACTAGGTATACGCGTAGTCGCTCCGGGAAGGGATGACACTGTTTGAGGATTTTCATACTTTGTTGTGGAATAAATTTTTTATTTTTTTTTATACCTATATATTAATTTTTCTTCATTGTTGTTTCAATTTACGCATTGTATTGCTCTCGGTGCTTGCCCAATATACTTTTACATCACACTATTTGAACGTGGGAATACAAATGAGACAGTTAAAAAAAATTTACCGCCGACCGATACCGTAATAATCGGGTCCGGCTTGGAAACTTTGTATTCAATCCAGGTATTCCCTCGCGACGGCACTATGGGCCAGCAGAAACGTGGGCAGTACGCGCGTGTATGTGTCCGTAGTGCAGTGTTTATGCGTGTTCGCGTTAGACGCGGTTCATTAAGCGAAAAATTATTATAATAACATTCACGGGCCACGTCGTCGTTGTCGTCGCTGTCACCACGTCTGTTCGCGCGCGCATATAAAATCCGCCTTAACCCAGCCACCGCGCGTGCGTATTGCGTCACATGCGTGTTATTGTACCTATATAGTTCGACGGGACGTCAGCAGCTTGTTAAAATAATAAAATAAATAAAAATGCTGCACGGCAATACGCGCGTACGTAATATTATTATCATGGCGTGCAGCTGCAGTGTGACGTAACACGCGCGCCCGTCACTCCGGATCCGTTCATTATCGGCTATCGCGCATATCCATATTATACATAGGTACGTACAATTATAACGCGTGAGCTTCGGCGTACCTCGGGTTCACCGAGCTGTATACCGAGTATATTATTACACATATATGTGCACACGATACATAATAATATTATACAAGCGCACGGTGTGAATTATACGATTTAAACGGGTTTGATCACGTCGTCGTCGTCATCGTCGTCGTTGCCACCACGCATTTGGGTCGACTGTGATCTCTGGCACCGATATAGCGTGTAATAATACCGTGCCGTGGCCTTACGCGCTGCTGCCGCGTTAAGTTTGTTGTGCATAACATTAATGTTTTTTTATTATATTGGTACTACTATACTACTATACGACTATACCGCGCGCTACACTGCGTGCGTGAAAAGTGAAACGCGATTGTATGAATAAAAAATAAACGAATAAAAGACAAACAAACGCGTATAGTCTCATTACGGTGTTATCGCGGGGTCCTGGCGTGCGGTTAGGGCGAAATGGATGAAAAATAATAACGAACACGACCTTTGGCCGACCCGCCGACTGTGCCTGGCGGACATGGGAGACCTTCGCACCCGCTCAAATCACCCGAACGGATCCGACGACGGGACTGCCGCAACTGAATAATAATAATAATAATAATAATACACGGTATTATACATAACATAATATTATACGTACATAGTTATGTGTTATTGAGTGGCCCTCAAACGCGGACCGATTTTTAACCGAACAAGCGTTTTCGTCGACGTTCTTTTTCTCTCGTTTTCTCTCTCTTCTGATATCTGCAACAAACGCCTTCTACAGCGTCATTACTGTGCCTACAGTTGAGTGTTTATCTCATACCTTATATCCCGAATATTTTCAAAAGGGTGTATAAAAAAAATAAAAGTTTTTCTAAATTTCTTGAATTAAAAAAAACATTTTCGAGTGTTGCATTCGTTTTTCTCCGGGGACGGTATTATGCAACCTCAGTCACCACATTGAAATATTCATTGATATAGTACGAACGACCAGTGGTGGATTTACGGAAGGTTCCTCCTCCCCACACGCCGATATAATCTTATATATTTGAAATTAATAAGTATAATATTATTAAAATGTTGAAATATAATTTTAATATTTTAATGTTATTTTAGATTCTGAACGGAGAGGTGAATGTATTTATTATCAACTATCTTGTCTTGTATTATTCTATAATCTACGACCACCTGAATCAAATTTCATTTCAAACGTGTAATTGGTAATAATTATTTGGAAACTATACGAAAGGAGTTATAAAATATTCACGTTCATTGTGAAATTCTGAATCTCATACGACTTATTATTGTATAGAATTTTTGATACCACTGTATTTTTGATGGTACATTGATATACTTAGCTTTATTTCAATTTTATCATAATAAAAATGATCGACGGACGATTGCCGTATATTATATAGATTGTAGTTCATGTCTCCATGATTACAATTGAGTATTTGACACTTGGTAAGCATTAGAAATACATACAATTATTTAGGACCCTTCTCCCCTCAAGAAAATGTTGAAAATTCGCAACTGCGGATGACGCGTTATCACAGCATGTATAAACACTCTAAACACTAAGAATCACGGGCTATTCCTCAACAATTTACTCATTACGATATAATATATCTCACCATGTGTCAATAAAGATCTTCGAACTTCGATTGTTTTTAATTATTAATTTGTTTAGAACTCAAATTTATCATTCTTAGGACAACGAAATTTAAATATTATTATAATTGCTATTGTAGTATCACAGGAGATGTTACTATTAGACAATCCTTGCGATACATATTATTACCGTAATAGGGCTACGTTGTCTTGGTCCTTCGCAGCGCCGTACTCATGTACTGTGTACATCATTTTATATGAGACAGTAGTGTTATATATTTGAAATTTATATACATTGAAATAATGCGTGGAAAAATAAAAAGCAAATATTATCCTCCTCGCGTACTGCTATCTGCAACCCTCTACACTTTGTGACGTATTTCATCCTATTCAGATTATTGGTACTTTATGATCACGGATATAGATTGTGACAAATATGCTTTGGTGCGTATGTCCACCGTGGTTACCGCGGCTTATTCAACTGACATCGGTGACGGTGAGTATCGTTTTCACTGTATTGTATTGTATTAAGGATTAATTATTATAGAGACGAATCGATGGCAGGAATGGATTTTTAGAAAAGCCAATATCTATTTAGAGGTTTTTTGATATTCTAAATTAATTTTGAGCTCATTTTTACATTCAAAAACAGAAATCATTTAAAATTTGAACAAAAAATGAACGTGTACTTATAATTCACAGTTCTAAATCACCTTTAAATATGGAACGAAAGTATTATTAAAATTTAATTATTTACATTGTTGTAAATTTTATCTTTTTTCGCGCAATATTATAGTGTAGAATTTACTTATCAAAAACATAAGCACACTAACTATACGTACCAAAATAAAATTATATAGTTTCAAGAATTTAAAAGAAAATATTATTTTCCCATGAAGTTGTTTGGATATAATTTAAAATACACACATTGCTATGCATATTATGTATTCATTTTGTAATTTGAAAAGATTAAATGGTTTGCTTATAATAATATAATAATATGAAGGTACACACTACACACCGTGTACATTTCAAATAGCTCGTGGCATCAGAGATAGATGCCTATATAATAAAATATTTTTACACTGAAAAATCGTCTTCACGACGATAATACCCGTTACAGAAATATAATAATTATTATTGCATTTCTTCGAACCGTTTATTTTTATGAATAATCAATAACGTTTAATTGTTTAAATGTAAATAAATTGATAATGCTGTTCTCATTGAGAGTTTATAAAACGATATAACCATACATCACTGGATCATTATCATATAATTCGTTTGATTTATATTCAAATTAATAACTGAAGTTTTTCAAGTTACGTATTTGTCCGCTATTGAGATTCACGCTATTTGCGCGTTTTACCAACAGGCGGGCACCGTTTCGATTAACAATTCAAAGTAACTTCCCCGATAAATATTTGTCTAATGTTCAAATTGATGATTAATGTGCCTTTTCCTTATCTACGCAGGCGTCTAAGAGACATTATCTTGGAAGACACAATTCAAAGGAAATCCCTAGACGACCTTCAAATCCGACCGTACTGTACTGGTAATGATAATTATAATACACTTTCAGATATAATATATTACAGTAACCACATTGTAAAAACAATGAAATGATTTAGGGCAATGGCGGTCGACGTTGGCTGGTATATTAAAGAAAATAAAAATAAATTCAACACCGTTGGACGCGATAAATTTAAGTACATTTTAAAACAATAAAATGTATTTTCTTCGAACGTTTAATTAGGTTCTTTGAAAACCAAGGGAAACGAAAACGAAGTGCACTGATAATTATAATTTGTTTTGCTCGTTGTTTACATCTTATCGCAGCGACAGAACTTGACGAAGAAAAATATATTTTCATAAAAAAAAAAAAAAAAAAAAAAACTGGAAGCAATTCCCAGAACGACGTACCCAAATGTAATATGTAAAACGTCGAATTTCATATTCCTGCATGTAGTTTCGAATGTTGCAGTGTCGCCCACGTATATAAATACGAAATTATACTTTATAATAATTATAGTGTATCAAAATAATATGTAACGGTTTTCAATGGAATTTTTAGGTGCACACGCAGTAGTTCTGGTTGGAAGAGGTTACACTAAATATTAATTGTAATTTAATCCAATTAACGGTGTCCATTACTTCACGGAAATGTTCAACGTTAAGTTTTATATTAGATACAACAGCCAGTGCCACAGCTAGAAGTAGATATGGGCACCGGTGCAAATTCAATTTGTAGGCTCTATTTTATAACTATTAAGATCTAAATTATTCATATTATAAAAAGCCAATACATAACTATATTTCACCTTCATTTTTATTTATTGGTTACAGTTTAAATAATATATATAAAATACAATATGCATAATAGGTGATTGGTAATGATATGATTAATGTTTAAATAAAAAATCTCGGTGGATTATCATAATATTTATAATGTTTATTTAGATGTAATCACATTATTTTAGTGGTAAAAGTTATAAATAATTATATACGAATTAAATTTTATATATTTTCTATATATTACCTAAAAAAGTGTTTAACTTAAATTATTAGTAAACACTATCCGTTATGCAAGCTTTCGGTTAGGTATTAACTTTAGACATCAGTTGATTATTTTGGACACGTTTAATAATCATTGTTATAAAAAAACTGGGTTTAATTTAATTTTTAAACAACGGAAGGTTATTGAATTATTGTTTTCATTACGAAGCACGCGTATTTATCGCGTATACATAAAAAGTACATCTAATAACGTTTCGATTTTAATTAAAACGTTGTCGTATTTTATTTACGATTGTATACACTTGTCATTTTTACGACGGTTTTCGTTTTTTGTCGTTTATTTTTCGCTCGCGTTCCGTTCTTAAAGCCCCGAATTACCGGGCAGACCATTGTACGTATAATATCCTACACCAGCACGCATCAGAATAATAATATTGTAATGCGGTATAATTTACATTGGTGCTGGCTGCAGTGTTCGAATTAATCCGATGGCGCAGCGACGACGCGGCCGAACAGTTTTATAATGAAGTCTGCGTCTCTGCAGCTTTGTCTTTTTCCGTGAAATACGCCAGCCCGGGGGACCGCGTTTAGACCTACCATATATTTTGTTATATATATAATACATTATAATACACTTCAGTCGTCGTGCGTGCCCGCTCGCGTTTCTCGTTGTTTTTATTATGTAAACATCGCATCACAACGGATAGATATATACATAATATTTTATTATAACATCTCCCGTAATAATGCGATGATGACGGCGACGTGTTGAAAACAAAACTGAAACGCCCTGGAGACATTATAAAATAATAATATGTGCGCGATCATTATTATTTTTATGCCTTCGCGCTATTGACAAAGGTGCAATTTTCGCCCATAGCACTACGGGGCGTAATCCGATACATCATATTTATACGTTGAATTATTATTACATATTATTGTATTATACATAATATTATGTATTTGTGTGCACGTGGCTGGCGAGTAGTCTTCTGGACGCGAATCCAACTGGATCGGTGTGCATATTATTATGTAATATTAAAATGTATTATCATTTTATATCTAACCCGTGCAGTCATCTGCTTCGGTTTTTGTTTTACTTTCAGCCATTACCAGGTATTACATCTATGATATCGTGAGTAAAGGCACACGTGCGTGTTCTCCGAATCACGTGTAGACGCGCCGTACAGTTGTTGATATTTGCGAATAAAACGATTTGTGTGATAATTTTTCATGAAATTGTACTGAATGAGGGTGCACTCCGAGAAGTAATATTGTTCGCATCGTCGTGCGAACACTAGGTGTACCATACAATGGCGGTTGGTCCAGGTACTAGCTGCAGGTACTCTCCATGTTGAGCTGATTTGACGATCTTGACGCATTCGCGTCTAGTACGTTTATATAGCGACGGTGATCGATTGATAATTTTATAAACGCCCAGTTGAACAAGGTAAGACGCGAATAAAAGTGAATAATTGAACAGGTTTCAATATGCAGAAAAACAATCAAGTTGATATATCCATATAAAGCCGAAGAAAATATCTTCTTGGGGTACCTAATATAGTATAATTATTGTGTTATAGCTAGGTACTAAATATACATATCTTTGAGAATATTTCGTTGAGTTCGATTCGTCACTGTTTTCCCGCATTTCCAAAGTAATGTACCACGTTATTACGCGCACACTATGTTCGGACAAAATCAATTTGACCGGGTTTGGTGTTCGCCGGACGTGACATTTTCATTACGATAATATAATACAATAGAATATGACGCGATACTAGATAATATTATCATGTGTTCGCGTCTCCGGATCGATTTGTATCGGTCCGCAGTTTCCTCGGTGGCGCAGCGTGTACCTATGTAGTTTATTATAATGTTATACATGTATCGTACCCAAGCATCTCGGGCGTCCCTTCACGGTTCCACTGTTGCACTGCAGCCTATTAGTACAATATATAATATTATAATATAGTCCTATCGAAAACTTACCAACCTATAACTAGGCGGGTGGCGTGGCGAAGAGACGACGACGTTAATGGCGACAGGGGGGTAAAGCCCTTCGGGCGTTTGTGCGTACGCAAACCATATATATACGTGCACGTTTACATGTATATTTTATGTAAAACGCTCGGTTGTGTGCGTATGTGTGTGTGTTGTATACACTGCTCACTCGGCCGAGACTCGCGGTGGATGTTGTTCTGAATAATATTATAATGCAGCTTGGCGGCCTAATGGATCGTAATTATAGCGGGCGAAACTATAAGTTTGGGGCATGTTCATGTATATATAAGGCGTGCGACCGAATACATATCCCCACACACACACACACACACACACACACACACACGAACTACACGAACTCGGACCCGGGGGGCGCGATAGGATCACCTTTCCTCTCTCTATCGATGTATATAATATGGTAGCCGCAACGCGTGGATACCGCGTCATACGAGCGCGTGCGCGTGTGTACACATGTGTATGTGTGTGTATGTATGTTATAGCTGTGCATACGCGTATTTGTAATCATCCAATAAAAAAATTAATATGAAGAAAAAGGAAAAACACGGGAGACGGAAAGTGGAAGGTAAAAATAAAAAATACATACTCGTATTGTAATTACATGGACTAGGGTTTGTTAATTAATATAATTACCCGACCAGTAGTCGGCGGCAGCGCGCGTAACCAGAAAAAAAATAAAAAAATTTTGGAATCGAGTGCGCGGCGGCGTATGCTCTTTATGCTATGCGTTAGTCTGCGCGCGCGCGCGCGTGTGTGTGTGTGTGTGTGTGTGTGTGTGTGTGTGTGTGTGTGTGTGTGTGTATTTAAACGCGCGCATTAAACGCACACGGTGAAGGTACATTATATGCTTGTATTATAAATGTACAAGTACGCGTTTATATACGCATATTATACATTTATTTTGTACATACGATTTTATAGGCAGAAGACCCAATGAGTCGCGCCGCCGTCGTACCGGAATGCATTCAGTCCGGACGGGACTTATTAACGCATAGCTAAATTTTTTTCTTTTCATTCTTATATTTTCCACCCGACCATTATTTTGTTTAGTATAGGCTATATAGACAACGGTCGCCGCTGTTTGGAATGTAAATAGCCTTACCGGTTGTTATTATATTATTATTATTATTATTTTTTTTTTTCAAGATTTTCATCGGTCGTTTGTCGATCGGAAACTTTTATCCCACGTATGTGCATGCCGCGATCAACCCGATTTATATACTGCGCGCGACACTGACTGCTACTACACAATATTTTACTACGTACATATCATATCGTTTTATGTTAACACAATACGTCTCGTGATCGGATGGCTTCGATCGTAGATGATGATAAACATAATTACATCACTAGCACTGCAGCATCCGATTCTGCGATCTTTGAAATGTACGCGATTCCGTTTAGTGAATCGCGTAAATGCACTAGGTACGTATACTCAAACCATTGTGGTGGCAATATGAACGGATCACCATAAGACAGGAATTTCTCCGGACACTCTAAGTTCTCTAATGTTCCATCCGCATAAGTCTCAAGTCATATAGTGTAATTAATAAACACATTAATTTTGATTCATTGAACAAAAATATGGGGTGAAGATTGGAGTTATTTTTAGCAATTCATAATTCATTATTTCGATATCTTAATATATTATTTAACTGTTTGTGTTGATTCTCGTTTTGAATTGAAAAGATATTGAAAATTAAATAATCTTCCTTGGAGTAACTACGATCAAAACAAATATTTTTAAAGTTGTTAAGTGCAAAGGTCAGATAATGTCCAGAAATAATACGTGGAATGTCAGTGTCCACGATCAACTGAACACCTAAATATTCTCCCAGTCGTCGCAATAAATATACAACTGCACGCGACGACTCCCTGCAGCCTGTGAACAGTGAACACACCCGACCATCCCGTGCAAGACTTCTAAACATAATGTACACGGACGACTTTTGCAGGAGGTCATATCACGAAAGCACTACATATACTTCTTATCTGGTCTCATCTGTTTTCGTCTTACCCCGGACATATAGCTATATTATATGCATATATAATACATATACTATATGTGCTATATTTATGTCAATTTTAGCAACATACCTCGGGACCATAACCAGTTTAATCATCCGAACATCTCTACGGGGCCGTTTAAAGGTTCGGCTTCGTGTGTGTAGGTATCGTAACCAAGTGAAAGCCGTACGAAGGACGCATGTCTACCCCGTCCGGAGACGCACGTGGCCGAAAACATTTGCTTAGATTTAGCCGACGTATAATAACATAGAATATTATAATGTTATTTTTTCGACCCGATTACTATATCTGCAATTTAGCGGTGATGTTTTTCAAAACAAATCGACGACGACATTATTGTTATGATTATTGCAGTGCTCGGGCGATGCGAAACGATTCGAAAAACACAATCACCGTTGGAGTGTAAAATAAAATAAAATAATAATGTTTTCCTTAAACTATACAAAATGGTTGAATCAGTGAAGAAATATGTGAGTTTTTAAAAAAAAGCTTATACTTTAATAGACTATATATATATATACACACATTTATGTATGTACACTCTCCTTGGAAACGCAAAGGTGTTTAAAATAATATAATATTATTATTGTCTGGAAGAGATAACACCGATACGGTTGCAAATGGGTACTTTTAAAACATCTCGCTCTTCCGGAAATCCATGAGCGTTTTCTGCCATTTGTGCAAAACGAATAAAATGTGATTGCCAAGAACGCAGCTAATGCTTTAGACTTTAGAGTACACTCCCGGTTTTAACGGCATTTTGTTGTGATCCAGTTTCCAATATTGTATGGTCAAAATTGAACATAACACTTATCCGGAGAACAAAGCGCAGTCCGAAATTAGTACTGTTGCAGTATAATATATTTATATATATATATGAGATTAAACTGTTATTCGACCGTTTTACGAAATTTATTTAATTTTATTTTTTACAGCTTTGAACCGTTGGCCATTACTGACAACTATGCCTACGCCGTTCCATTATTTTCAATAATAAAATGTAAGTATCCGCCGCTCAAGTTACGCGTGCCTGGCAATAAAATCGAACATTTTCTTTCATCGTTTAAAAAAGTGCGTAACTTGATAGCGCCTAATTATTTCAAATGTATGCTTTATGTTTTATAATTCGCGTACGATACTTCAAGTTTATATCAGGAGATATGTGTAAAACTATCTCGTTTTTCGCGTTATTATATAGTTTTCTGGTACACGATCATTTACATCAAGAATACAAAATATGTGTTTAATAAATCCGTCCGAATAAGTAATGAGATAGTCGCAGATACTGCATGAAAGTTTTCATGAAGAACTTATACATGTATATTTTTCATTAATAATCCGGAACAATTATTCCGTGTCCAAGTCTATACGTGTACAATGATAACGCATTACAGAGTATTCAAGTACTACAATACACAAGCTGTTATTAATATTTATGAATTTATTTTCAAATATCAATACAAGTGGATTAAAAATAATATATTATGTATATAGAGTACATATAAGAATTGATTTGATAGTCAGAATAATATCGTGTATCGGGTACATAAATTTTCTTTTCCGATTGCACTACATAATAATGCTATAAAAAATTCCTAAATTTATTTCATAAATATTTATAACAATATGTTTTACGATTGTTTACAATCGGTCTGGAATGGATGAACATGTAATTTTACGTACGTTTATTTTATCCATTTATCGTTTTATAGTTCATAGAACTAATTTTATTAACATTTTCAATATATCCAATCGAAATCACCATGGAATAAATAAACTTATGAATAATTTATAGATGAAATACTACTATTATTATTCATTATACTGCTAATTAAATGTATTATCTATATGTTGTTTAGACAGTCATTATATGTTATTGTTGTTACCAACATAATAGAATTATTCTCCGGAGTTGACATATATAGGTCAGCTCTGTAATAATAATAATAATAATAATAATAATAATAATAATATACTATTAGATATTACATTAATTTAACGTTCACTTAAATGTAAATTTGCTTCTCATTTCCACTTGTCCACTCGTCCGGATTGTGGTTGTAAATAATAATACTTTTACGCGGGTCGACGTATTATTGAAAATGAAAATAAACGACTATTATAACAATAATTTTTGCCGTACTACATGGCTCGTGAATGATATTAAAAAAAAAAAAGCGTCCGGAAAAGCGCAAAAAATTAAAATTAAAACAGTGACCACATTGCAATTACAATTATCTCGTATATATTTATATATAAAAAAAGTCACCCACGAATATATTCTCTTTATTACGATTGTGTTGTTAACAGAAGAGTAACAAAAAAATAAAAAATAAAAAAATACTCCGGTTTTTCGCGTAAAATTAATTTTACTTTTGTGAAACCTCAGTGAAATATATACTGTACCAATTTTTCATAAATATTCATTACCCTTTTGCGTTCTAAATTAAACCGTGATTCAGCGCATTGCGTACACGTTCAGTCGCGGCATATTACTCACCACTGCGCATTTTCTGTTTAGTACAGCCCGTAAATCAGCCAGGGAATGTAATATTATGATAAAAGTTGTCGTCCGAAGAGCTTTACAGTATATCAACGGAATTTGATGTGAATCGAACACTGTCGGTGAATCACAACATCGATCGTGTTACTGTTGATTCCATGATCTCCTATCGGATACGATAATATCCCCGGTATACCTATATGTCGACCCTCGTCATAACCTAACCACAAAACGTTTTCGAATGCGTTCACATATTTGCAAATGCATAGCTGTAAACTTTAAATCTCTGTTTATGTCATTCGATCATCCAACTGTTTTCGCGGGTATTTTACCTACATATGAGTATTGCGATGTTGTCGGAGAAAGTTTTCTGGATCTTTTCGACGAACACCATTATAATTTACCTCGAAACGAAATCACAATCGATTCCATATAGATTATTGTTCATTATAAAATCTCAACAGTTAAGTGCATATTGTAAAATTATCCACTATACATTTATGGATTATTTATATAATTTATTACCAGTAGTATATTATCAATGTACATAAATAGTATATTATGCATTATTCAATTTTTAGTTATTGAAATTCAGGACACAAAACTAGATAATACCCATCATAATTTATTGTAATAATAATAATTTCGTTATAAAGTGATTTCATTGACCGGGTAGTAATATTAATGATGTACAATAGATTGCGGTCAGTTTTCGACAAGGCTTTATTGTTTGCCGTTTGGTTGATGCACCTAATAATATGTCATATACCACCATGTCGATTGAAAAATGTGCAGATGTTGTCGAATCGATCCAGTTGTAAGAGCTTGTGCTGTGCACGATTTTGCAGCAATGGTCAAGAGAATCTGGAGGTCTACGGTATTTATTATCCGTGTACTAGTTTATTGTTATCTCGGCGTTATATTTGCGATAGTGGTTACACCATGTACGTACAGGTAGATAAATGTACTGTTCGACTTCGATGATTTTCATGTATTTCGTCGGATAGTCGTCGATGGATTTTTTTATCCAATGTGTTTTGTTCGGGTTGTATGTTTTATCTTTATCGCGGTTCACAAGCTTTTGTAGAACGCCGCGTAGCGTTGCAACGAGTTATTGTAAATTATTTTTAATATACCATCGAAATCGAAACGTATTATTATTATTATTGTTAATCAGTGTCGCTTTCGAATAACTTATTATATATTCTACTGTGCACACATTGTTTTAGTCCCAACTATGCTGACTCGAAAACGGCACTCGACACTTATTCCATGATACAGTATATGTACTATTGTACACAAGGTACATTCCTATTTCCTATATACGACAAGTGTGTATACGAAATTCGAAATAGTCACGCCTACGACCGACGTGTATGTGATGATGCGCATTTTATGCATATATACGTAGGTATATTGTTTCCGGGTCACGAGGACGCGGACACGACGACGACCACGACCGACCGACGTCGCCAAACATATTTCCATTCTGTGCAAGTAGAGATCGTCGACGGGGTCTAATGTCCGTGTCCAATCAATAGGCTGGTGTGTAGGTATAGTTAAAAGAAAAAATGAGAGGAAAGGAGAAAGAAGAAACGATAATGAAAATATATAAATCCGAAACCGTATAAGGATATCGGAACGATAACGGGACACATTATAAATAGTTGTTTATAGAGCCGATCGCAACTATATCGCCGTATAATGTAGGTACCTTTACGTCCGTGCGCAGTGCGTGTATGTATGTAAGTGTGATTATGTGTTTGTAAGCGTGTGTGATGTGTGTGTGTACGACTGACGTTGTATTACTATAGACGACACGCGTATTATTATTCCGACATATCATCGTTTGATCATCCGTCATCATTGCACCGCTGAATGCTCGCATGTACATATATAATAATAAAAATAATATTATACATTAGATGGCGATAAGGTCTGAGCAGCGCTGTAGAAATCCCGGAACGGCATAAAGGATTTTGATCGATCGCCGCCACTATAAGCGTCGTACAGGTACGGGCGCCTTGCAGTAGGTACTTGCAGTTGTGTTATATATTATACGTATAGTCTTGTGTACGCTTGTGTATTATAAGCCTCGCGGACAACGTGCGCTAAATCCGGGCCGGTGGAATTGCTGCGGAAAGAAGAAAAATAAATCTGAAAACCGGAAGTATTAGCAGGCGGAGGACTTCATTATGCGCGCTTTTATCCGCGAAAAAGACTTATCCTCGTACCTCGTATCAAATCCATAGCATAATATAATATATATTGAATTACAATAGTAAAATGTACCGCGGTACGCTCACGTCATACCTTTACTAACCTAGCTACATGATATATATATATATATATATATATATATATATATATGGTTGCAACGTGATTAAATAATATATATACGCGGATGTCTATATGTATAATGTACATTGTACATGGCACTACAAGCGTTCACCTTTAAGGAAAATCCATTTTATCAGACAAAAAATAAAGGTTGAATTAACCGCGTATATATACATACTATATTGTACATAGGAGGTGTATTATAATTTTGTTATATCGTCCACCGGTCTCTCGTCTCCTGTTTGTAAATCGTTACTCTGGTTATCTATTGCGTTCAAACGAAATCGCATTAAACAACGTCGTGTTTTGTTCGTCGGTCGCGTGTACGATGTATAAGTACTATATTATGTATACTCGTACGTTCGATCCGTTTTATTTTTATACATATATATATATATATATTTCTTTGTTCATTTAGCGAATGAAAATAATAATATAACGTATTAAATGTATAATATATAGTAAACAGGTCGCACACGATAAATGTTGTACTCGTACAGCGTTCCTATATATACAAGCAAGAAAAATAATCTCTACAAGTATTATACTCAACATGTAGGTATACTTCTTCTGAATTTGGGATTTATGATTTCAGACACCATTCATCTGGCGTTGGAACTTCAATATAGATTATTTTGTACTTTTATATATTCGATTCTGGATTTGTATATACCGTTCGTATTTGGAATCGAAAAATCACGCGATATATTTTGTGTTACATAAATCATTTGGCTTTTCCTTCTCGTGCGCAGAAAATAACCTTCACATTTTGGTTAATAACTGTTACCTTAATAACATCTCGTGTTCCCAGGAAACAAGTTTTAGGATCAAAAGGCTGCAGAACGGTGGACCTTTTAACAATGTAACGAAATCAAGAGTTTGCAGCTACTTCGAATATGAGTAAAGGGATGAGGAAATTTTCGAATCGAGTTCAGACTTGTTTTGATAGTTAAGAGACCATTGATGCATTATACTCACGTTAAGACGATGCCTTTGGGATGTGACTTATGTAATATAATAATATAAGTACGGTCAGTTCCAACAGTATAACCCATGAGGACCCGCGCAAAAGTGCGAAAAAGTATCATTTTGCGGCGTATACCTATACTAAACGAGAAGCAGTAAACTGATTACATAAGTATAATAATTTTGGAGAAGATCAATCATTGTTGTTTGTTGCGTAATACTTTGTTTTTGCAACGAGTTTTCATTAAGTGTAAGTCACGATTAAACAATAAGAATAAAAATTGAAGTGTGTATGGTTTGATTTTTTTCGCAAACGAAATGGTGAGTGAAAAAAAAATGAATACCACAGTTCATTTAAATAACAAATTTTTCATTTATACTGCGAAATAAAAGTTTTTCAATTTTATTTAAAGACTAACCTTGTTTGCTATCGGGCATATTATCACAGTTTTACGCTATATTATTTCTTTGCAGGTCAACTATAAATTGAATAAAAGAAAAACGTGAACAAGTGTATAACTGCGAATCGGGTTCGAGGGATGATTAAATGTGATAATACGATCGTGAGTCTAATCCGTTCGTGTGTATTCTTTATATTATATATGTATATTATATGTATACAACCGCGCAATAATGAATAACTTGGAAAAAAAGTGATAAGCCATTTTGAAATTAAAAATTTATTATGATCTTAAATGGAAATACACGCATTGTCATAGAATATTTTTTTAGTGTATATTATATAACTATTTATTCGTGATTAATCAGCTAAACGTATGTAAATTGGAGTTTGTGCTCTGATAATGATAAAAAACCATATACGGGTCGATATTGAAAAGATAAATTACGTAGGTAAATATAATTAAAGTAGTTAAGATTAAAGAATGTATATAAACCGATATTCAGAATTTAAAAAACTGCAGAATCTAACTTAATCTAAGGAGACAATACAATCGCAAAGTATATATATTTTCACAGCATATCATTAAATCTTCAGAATTGAAATGTTTCATTTTAATATGTAGGATAAACCAAAAAAAAAAAAAAAAAAAACAATGAAGATTTGTATAATTTTACATAAATACCTACGTTTTTCTAATAAATATAAGCATATTATATCTGTATAAAATCAAGGTTCAATGATGTATTGATATCGATGATTAAGAGGGCATCAATTCTGCGTATTTTGTCTCAGTCTTACAAATTTACCAACATAGCAAATCTGCATTCAGTAGAACTAATTTTGTGTTGTTAGCTTTAATATTAGATTTTTCTGACTTATTATCGAACCTTAAAGGAAGTAAATTTTTTATGTTTCTATGTCGATTTTTTATGATATTTTCATTTTCAAGCAAGTTATGAATACGCCAAATATAAAAATTTAAAAAAAATTATAGCTCACTTAAAAATTAAAATATCGTAATAAACCGACATAAGAACATAAATAATGTTCTTTCCGTGATGTTTAATTGATAATAGGTGGGTTTTACGTTAAGATCAAAGCTAACAAGAAAAAATTAGTTTTACTGAACGGAAATTTGCCGTGTTTACGTTTGTAAGACGGAAACAACACGTCATGCGGTTGTGACTCTTAATATGTGTAACTACAATGTCAACATTTATGAACATTTTTGGTGTTTGATTGTTGTTTTTTTTTTTATCGATTCGTGGGAATTGATTGGCGCCTCGTCGCGTACATTATAATATGGGGTAAAAGTGCATGGTGTGGACTAAATCGGAGTATCGCTAATACTCGACTAGTCCACAAATTATGCAGGTTGAAGAACATGATATAATACAATAACGCGTTGCACCACCAAGTAAAAGAGCCGGCAAATTGTGCAAAGCGGGCGAAGACCTCAATTAAACCGACTCGTCCGCTTTGCAAGAGTAACGCATAAAATACTTATTGATATACCGTATATATATATATATAATGGACCGGAAACAACCGAGTCCCCGAGTATTAAGTTTGGCCGATCGGGTTTCCACGCGCAGAGTCAAAACTTTCCCAGCGCACTGCCACTATAATATACTCCGACACACGACCGCTATACACACACCCTACATTATATAGTGGGGTAAATCGAGTTCAGAGAGTTGTATATATGTATGTAAAGATAGCCGATCCGTGCAGCAGTACAATAATATAGTAGTTTTCGTCCTGTCCGGTTTCACTTTTTGGATGGGGGGAGGGATCCAAAGTATATAGTGGTGTCCTATGTATATATACGCACGGAGTGGACTGTGTAGGAAGATGGGGTGTAGGATCACTTTTCGGTTTTGATTAAAAGCCCCGAGAGAACGCGGCGGCGACGGTCAAAGCGGTAAACGGATATATATATATAGGGTATAATAATGTTGACTTGGTCTTTCGGAGACGTTTCGATCGCAACGACCTGGTGCGTATATACTGCAGCACGGCAGTGGTGATGTACTCGCCGGACGCGCAGTGTAAGTTCGAGTAATCTTTACACACAGCTAAACTGTAGTTGCAATGACATTTTTTGCTTAAATTCATTAGATAGGCAATTCGTTAGAGGATGATTAGAGGAATGCGATGTCATCTTTATTTGTTCTGGGGTTTCTAAAACCTAAATAGAACATGTGTTTTGGGCAATATTGATTAGATTATTTTAATGCGATTTCTTCTCTTGTATTTTTCGACCAAATTTAACATTTAATGGAAGTTTTTCATGATTTTATGATATTTTATTAGTTTATAGAGCATTTTTCACATTTTTTCATTGATTACCATAGATACATTATGGGTATGTTTCCGTTGTTTCAGCGATTTTTCAAATAAAAGAAGGTCTGATAAATCAAAATAATAAATAAAAACAATAAAACGTGTTGGCTAATATTATTTTCAACTATATAGGTACTTATGTTCTTAAAAATAAATCGCTCGAGGTATTATAATGAATAATACGCGTTAACATTTGAACGAAATCGAAAAACAAATATAATTACATACCTATAGTTAACTGTTTTTAATAAGATATACTTAAGAAATTATAAATTTTTAATAATCGAAATAACTGTATTTTCAAATCAGATGTCGAACAAAATAAAATTGATAGTACCAATAATAAACGACACACCTTTTAAAATGAAATATAATTTTAATTAAAATACAATTCTATATGTTATAGACAATATTATATATTGTACCGTTTTAAATTCATCAATAATATACTGCGTTTCTCACATTATTTTCAGTTCACTACGATCAATTTCTCCACCCTTCGTCTCACTTCACTTAGTAACACATCCATAAACCGTGAAGACTCTTCATTCAGTATACTAATAACATTCTGACCATCATTGTATTTGACGTATTATGATCGATTCATGTTATATGTTTTCTTACGTTAATCGAGAAAAACCACGCATGGTTTGATCTCCAGTTTTTTACGCACACGATAGAGCTTAAATCTTTTTGCGCAAACACTATTTATAAGATTTGAAGACAATATGAAATTAATTTGTATCCACCCCGAATTTAAATATACATATTCCAAACGAATATGCAAACGCGCCTAAAGATTCGGATAACAAACAACTTTAATCGATAAATTCATAGTATATGGTAATTTTGAAGAATTATATCGTACTAATTATAATAGTATGTTTAAAAATTCGACAGTAAAAATATTAATCGATTCAGAAAACTGAACGCAGGTATTTTCAAACTTTCATGACAGTAAGTAGTATAATATTTTGTTTCCAAATCTCTCAAACTTATCTTTATCTCGATCGTTTTAAATTCAGATACATAATATAGGCTTAGTTGTACAATAACTTGAGTCGTATACCCACTAGCCATAATATATATGAGCTATGACCTATTAGCAGCAAGTGTCTATGAAGTTTATACTTTGTAGATAAACGTCGCTATTCGTACGCTACAATGCGCAAATTTACTTAATTATACTCTGCTGCAGAATTCTGAAATCTTTATAGCGGACGCATTGATATTCCATGTACAATATTATTATTGCGATTATTGTTATAATATACGGTATATGCAGACGGTGTTCAGTTAAAACAATGTTAAAACGTATTATAACAATAATATACTCGAAGCGAATTCTGCCGTACGGAGATATACAACAATATATTAATACATACGCGGCGGCTTATAAGTCGTTTAAACTCAATACACACACCTTTAAAATTCGTTCTCAGTAATAATTACGTCTCATTCAGTCAACGTACCTTTTATGCACGTTTCTCGTATATTATATACACATTGTGACTCACGCGCGCGCATTAAACCGTTTGCCGATTCGTGCAACATCATAACTCGTTTCGTATATTATGCACAATAATAGTATGTGTATACGTGCAATTTACTTCCCTTTATTCCCTTTCCAGGTATATCTGCACGCACACACACATGTTGATCAATAGTAATTATAAATTATCATTATTATTATTACTGTAGTAATTTTCGCGCACAACTTGTACATATAAATGTAGTATAATAGTATGTAAAATATGTATACAAGCATACACGTGAATAACGCCAAAATGAACGGAGAGTATTATATAAGAGATTTAGGTGTCTTTTATCGGGGATGTCCCGCGGGAGACAGCCAGCCAGCCAATTATACGACGGAGCGATCCTTTATCGCGACGATGCAGGGAAAATTTCAAGGGTGAAATAACGTCAAACCGAATTACCACCCGAAGAGTGCGCGGCGATCCGAACAAATTTATAGAGCGCGCGTATAAATACTTACCAATTATACACACACCGCGAGAGCCGAGGACCCAACACGGAGATCATAAATTATCCGAGTATTATTATTTTTTTTTTTCCTCTCGGTTTCGGCAAAATATCCAATCTATAAATGATTATTTCTTATAATAATATATTCGGACGCGTTTACAAAGTCCGTTGGCGGCGACAGCAGCGCGGGCACCTGCTGCGAATGTACAATATTCAGGTTTCAAATTTAGTTGAACACGCGTCATCGGGGAGAAAAAAAAATTACCGACGAGAATAATAATAGAAAAAAAAAATACGAGCACCTATATATAATATTAGCGTAAATCCAGTTCAAACTGAAGATTGACCAAATATAATTGACGACCGTTAATGTTTTATTTACGAATTTATTTAATACACATAACGAATAATTTAACTACCTATTTCGCAGGACGTCGAACAATGGTTATTTCTGGGACCCGAAAAAAAAGCGTTTATAAAAATGTATAAGATTTATTGATCGGGTGACGTATCATGTACGAGTATAGTATGAAATAATAAGACGCATAAATGTTTCATAAACGGCGAACGTGGATTACGCATCGTGAATTATTCTTCTTAAATCTTCTCCTTTCTACTTTTCCCCTGTTTTCGCAATCACCATTTGATTGATAAACCGTTTCCGAACAATTTAATGTCAAATGTTAACTGATAAGTGTATTATTGTTAAAGTGTACCGGAGTGGCAAAGAATTTATTCGTTTCATTTCTGTGCGAACATATGGTGTCCCTATTTATTATAAAATGCACTCTGCGCGTACTATATTGATATCGCGTTGACTTTTGTGCTCTAATACAGCGAAGCCAAATCAGACCGAAAAAAACCTAATTTTTCATATTGTGTGATGATTGTTTGTGATCCAACTTTAGAAAATGTCACAGAACAACGATGATTAAACGTTCCAAGTACAGTAGGTATATGTATATAGATATAATATACCATCGAGAATCTGGAGGTAAATAATATTTTTATTAGAATTAAGATTAATATCCCAGTTTTACTCAGCGGCGATTCATTTTACGAAATGTGTTCTTTATCTGATCTCAATCGTTCTCGTGTTTTCTTTATAATGTTGTTGTTGTACAAAACATATTATTATTTGGAATTTTCTCGAAAAGTTTTGACTAATTTATCTTGAAGATTAGGTACTATGTATAACTACTGTACGTAAACGATAACAGGAAAAGACGGGTCCATTACACAAAAAATAAAAATAAATAGGTCAAGCTGTGACGCTGTGTCGTCTTATTTTCTGTTATGTTATTTCGTTTTATTTTTTTAAATATTCTCTTGTAAATAATAAAAATATAATCAACTTCTCGGAAAATAATCTTAACTATTTATTTACGAGTTATACTAATATAATACATACTTAATACGTATATAAACCCAATCAACTTATAGTATATAAAGTATATGCATTCAGGATGATTCAACAAATGCAATTAAATTTTGTTATATCTTTTATTATTATTATTTTTTAATAAATATTATAGTATCTCGTTACAACAAAATCATATTAAAATATTTTTATTTTTTTTTACTTTTGGAACTCAAATTTGAAAATCTAAAATTTTATTTTACCTTTAAAAAAAATCAAAATACTTATTTTGTAAACATTGTATTTTCATAAAAATTATAGTATTTAAAAATCCCATTAAAGTTTAGTTAGGTATTAGTATATGGTTTTTAAACTTTTTAAAAATTCGAATATACCTATAAACAATAAGTTAATATTTAAAATTATTATACAACTCTCAAGATTATATTAGGTTCTATCTAAATTAATGACAATATATAACATTACGTGATAACATTTTAAAACCCAAAATATATTATTGTAAATTTTTTCACAAACTTAAAAAATTTGTAGAAAATTAACGGATAAGTCTGTATTAGAATTTTTAGTACCAATATTTTTCATAAAAACCTTGTCAAAAAATGGCTGATTTGAATTTTTTCCTTACGCAAAAATAACCAAATTTGGAATAAAAATAAATGAAAATTATTAAACATATATTTATTTTTTTTTATTAATATTCGTTAGTACAATATAATTTATCGAAAAGAAAAAAAAAATAATGAATAGAACAAAAGTTATTGCATTTGTCGAATCATCTAGAAATGCACCCTGTATAGATTCACTATTTTT
Source organism: Chaitophorus viminalis (assembly GCA_025469195.1). Classification (NCBI taxonomy): domain Eukaryota; kingdom Metazoa; phylum Arthropoda; class Insecta; order Hemiptera; family Aphididae; genus Chaitophorus; species Chaitophorus viminalis. The sequence continues at coordinate 206,536 of JAIPRK010000186.1, forward strand.
ATATCCATAAGACACATATAATTGTGTATCATAGTGAAATCGCGATGACTATTATATACAATATTTAAAATATATTAAGTTATTGTATACTGCCTATAAAATACATTTTTTGTTTTGTATATAATATTATATATTTAATAACTATAGTTATAAGCACATTTGAACCCTGAAATGTTCATAATAAATGATTACAATATCAATTCAAGTTGAATTCATTTGTTATTTTTCAACGACAGTTATTAAAAATATGACGAGAAAAAAATAAATAAAAAATTATCCACGGGTAACATTATACTGCGGTTTTCGATTGTACCGCTGAGATAGAAAAACGTGTTTCGACGTTCAGACCATTTTAAATACAAGTACCTATACTACAATATTTTTATCGTTCAAGTTTATTTTTGATCTAATGCGTATAGATGTTTATAGATTTATTAAGTCACTTGATAATAATGCTCAACCGTAGTACTTATATATACATATATATATAATATACATTCTATATTTGTGTAAATTCTTGTGTAAAATAATAAGTTTAAATTCCTTTTAGCATTCCAACGACGTCCGTATACAACTGCAGCTATATAGGTAAGTATATATACGTTTGAAGTCATAAGACTGGTCGTTTATTTTTATTTTTTTGTTGTAATATTAGTATGTTCTTATAAATGTATAATGAGGACAAATTTTCGCATGGAATAAAAATTGCAATGCTATGTTATATTCATCGTTGGAATATAGTACAATATTATTTGTGAGTGCGCATTATAGTATACTACAGCTATATTATATGATATCTTCTGTGAATATGTTTGTTCTTCTTTTCTCGCATATATGATTCTTCTATATTATTATTATTATATTATTATCTAGACAACGAATATACAGTCAACTCGCGATATAACGAAATTCGATATAACGAAAATCTCGTTATAACGAATAAAACTACCGGTCCTTTGAAAATATCGCGGTATAACGAACAATTGTAATGTATTTTGATCCCCTCAATGTAGCAAAACGTTTTTGATCAAAACTCTCGCGATGTAACGAATTTTTATAAATTTGGAGCTTTCTATTACGAATTTTTAATTTTTATTAAGACAAGATAAATGTCTCTAGTGTATAACTCTATGAAAAATATATAAAAATAAGTATGTTGCTATTACCACATAATAGATTACGAAGTTTTTCTGATGATTATCATGCGAAATATTATTACATACATTTATATTGAAATTAAACAATAAATGCATACTTATATGACTCATATATTTTATACATATGTATACGAATAATAAAATTATTAAATAACTATGTACATACATATGTATTTGTATTTTATTGATTTGAATTTTGAATTTTTGTTTTAAATCTCGTTATAACGAATTCAATTGATATATTCTCTTGATATAACGAATTTCGATATAACGAACTTTCGATATAACGAATTTTTTTTTTTCGGTCCCTTGAAATTCGTTATATTGCGAGTTGACTGTATAATATGTATAGCTAATTATTACAGTTAATGTATTGTTGTTATGCGTATATTATAAATATTGCATATATTATATTATGTTATAGATATTATATCGCTGTCAGAAATGTCAGCATAATTTAATAGAATAATATAAAGTGGTGAGTTTTTTTATTTCTAACTACGATTTTGAAAATATTATTATTAATAAAGACACCTATAGGAAAATGAGAAACGATCGACAATCAGAAATATTTCGTTCGATACATTTTAAGTGAGGCTATGTAACACACTACGTATATAATATAGATTCGAGTACACATAATTTTTATCCGACTGCAGCGTGCTCTTTGTTGACACATCACTCGTTAGAATCGCTCACACGACGATTCCTTTGATAGTAATTATTAATTAACGACAAACAAGACACAAAGATGGCGGGATGTCTTATATATACGTATATAGGTACACAACCGTTTCGGTGCGCGCGGCGTCGGATATACCTTCGAAAAGCCAATATCATCATGTAGATGCTTATATACGACATATAGGTCTGCGTCGGTAAACATACACGAAGTATACACATAGAGAGTGGCCACTGTCATTAAACGTTCACGGAATCGGCTGTTTCAATGGTTCAACCGACCGTGTAGGTAAATTGCGCGTGCGCACGTGTGTGTGTGCGCACGTGTGTGTGTGTGTGTGTGTGTGTGTGTGTGTGTGTGTGTGTGTGTGTGTATTGACGTTGGATAAATAATAATATTTGATATTGAACGCACGCGATTTAACAATAAAATGTTTTTATTTGTTCGGGAAAACGTACAATGACATCTTGGCAAAACTACATAACATGAATTAGATAATATACTACATAATATTATTATTACTTATAAGTTAAAGATACTTTAAATCAGAAACAAAGCGGTTTCATTAGGTTAATTAATACGCAATAAGTATCCATTATTTGTCAGCTATATCTATATGCGTATAACGTATTATAACATTCATAACAATGGTCGTCAACTTACATATCATATTACGGCCATAATTTTTATAACGATATAAAGAATAGGTATATTCTATTTGATATGTCGCATATTAAACTGCTCGGTAAATTCTATTAACACGATAATTTTCTAACATTTTAGTAATAACTATAATTTATATTATATACACCTATGTAGGTACTGCATAATGAAATAAACTTTTCCCCTTTGGATCTCATATCGTTTGTGATTACTAATATTTACTCTTGCACCGCCGCCGTCCACTGTATACTATATCTAATACTCATCCCATTTGTCGGACTGTTGTCTGCTCACTGAAAACACAAGTTTTCATGTCAATATTACGTACATGTGTGTACATAATATTATGTATATTATAATATTATATGTTGCCATTGGTGCCTACGCTAGCACTTCTGTTTCTGTATGTAGAAAGTGGCGCGCCGACTTAAATTAATTATATTATGTGCGCGTTAATTCTCGTAACGGTATCACATTAATAAACGGTAGGTATATATAGGTGCACAAGTTTCGTAATATTCGATACATATATTATATGATATTTTATAAATGACACGCATGTTGCAGTATTAAACGCGTTCGCTTACTCATATTACAGAAATCGCAGCGACGCGACCGTGAAAAGTTTTAAGAGTATAGCACATTTATAATAATATAGCATATAATATGTTCTATATTCATATAAGTGACAAGACGCGATTATCCCGATTATCCGCAAGAGCAGATATCATAGTAAACAGATAGTGAAGGAGAGAGAGAGAGAGAGAGAGAGAGAGAGAGAGAGAGAGAGAGAGGCAGTGAGAGAGGGATAGAGAGAAAACGAAATAAAAACAACAACGTTTCGCAACAGGTATATGTATAATAAAGTACCTTCTATACGTTTGTCCGTCAAAATATGAATATAATATACAGTACCCATATCCACTGCACGCAACTGGTGTGAAAAATTCATAACGTGCTCTCTGCGCTTCTAAACGTTTGCAGGCCACTGCGATATCGATTTAAACTACTGACTTACATAATGTACTTGACCTCAGAACGCATTTTGCCGTACACGCAACACCACCGCCGGTGTTATTAATTAAGACAAGCCGATCATCGGCCATGTTTGCATATGGCCGCTGCCATGCTCCCGGCATTACACACGCTACTGCCTCCGCCACCGACGCCGCTTTGCACCGTTATCTATATTACGCCTCCGCACGGTCATCGTTTCCTGTGGAAATTAAAATGGAAAAAAGTAAATACACGCATGCACTACCACCATACGCTGCGGATCGTATAATTGAAACGCACGGTATATACATTTACTTGCTTCTTTTTTAATTTACTTTTCACCACAAAAACCTTGTTCATGCGACCATAATAATTCTCGTGTGTACCTATACGTACTGATATTGTTGTATATGTATATAGTATATACAATATATGGGACCGATCTAATATGTAATGTTATTTGTACCGACAACAGATATACCTATACATATATAATTATCGATATGATGTAGATTTTTAAAATATAATTTAAATTTCAGTTAACATTTAGCTTTTATCTGTGTCATTTCGTTTGTTGGTAAATTTTTTCCATTTCTTTTCTTCACGAGTGTGTACCTATAATAAGTTTTGATTTAATGTTATATGTATTTTGAATTCTACTGCAACAATGGGATATTTATACGCAGAAATATGATTATCGATGAATTGAAACGCGTTGAATATTTAAAAAATAAAAACCTTTTATGCAACAATCGTTTGGTTTGCTCAAAGAAGAATATTTATGATACCGAATATCGTGGTGGATAATTACATGAAAAAACAAAGACCGGTCAGTAAAAAAAGACATTGGAGATAGCCATTTATCGGATAATCACACATTGAACCAGTCCCCAATATATGTCTGAAATATATACGTGAAAAATAATCATAGTCCAGGGCCGTAGCTACGGGGGAGGGGGGGTTAGGGGTTCAACCTCCTCCTTTAACAATTTAGTTTATTTTAAAATTTAAAATGTTTATTTTTTAAACTTTTTTTTTTACTTACGATATTTCTATATTAGTATAGTAAACTTATATTATTATGCCCCAGGTGTATACCTAATAGTGCCTGAAGAGCGTTGCTGCACGATGTAGATAAAATTGATAATATCTACATCGTGGTGCATTGTGATAAATGATAATTGATAAGAGTTTTCACGCCAGATGAAGTATTGAATGAAATGGCTAAGAAGCCGAGAAAAATTGACTTGGTGTTATCATGAAAATATAATATTTTTTTCTCACAATTTTGAACTCAATGTAATTTCCTATAATGATATTCTCTATCAAATTCATATCTATAGAACTGGACCCTCCCCATAAGAAATTCCTAGCTACGGCCCTGAATCATACCGTAAGTTTTAATACATTATTATAATACAACACGGGTGTTTCGGCTGATAAGTAAATATTATTATTATTACTGTTTTGCTCGTGAACATTATATTATATTAACATAAAACTTATTTTATTATAATAATATTGTATATAAATAATGTTTTAATGATTCCCGTTGTATATAGGTAAGTGCGACCATGTGAAAGATTCAACGCGCGCTAGAAATATTTGTTATATACTCGTGTTTTAAAAATTACCATGCGTATAGTGGACAGCGAAAAACAGTTGTAGGTTTTATTAAGATAGGTAATATGTGAATGTGATCCGAAATGATTAGAACGTTTATTAACGTATTGGCGCGAGTCCAAACGATTGAAAAACGGAAACGAAAATTTAATGGATATATTTTACTTAAGATCCGTTTAATGATGTGAAACAGAAACATTATATATTAATATATTACAGTTTGACATACTAAACAAGTTCGTAATATATTGTCCAAACAATATTTAACATTATTTAAGCGCTTTGAGTTATAAGATATTGTATGTATAATAAATACATAGATTATAAACTCAATTCGGTAAAAATAAAAATAAATTATTATACTTTCAATTTTGAAATGAATACACGAGCATAATATTATAATACTATATAATTTATTTTACACATTTTTAACCGTACGGAGTTTGATCGACGTATATAATATAATGAATCTATGGCACTTAAAGGGTAAAGGTAAAATAATCTTATTAATGTTAAACATTGCAAATCCTAATACTTATATGGTTTTAAACTTGAATTCGTCCGATGATTTGGAAAATCAACTATATTGACGATCATAATATTAAATTAACCATATTATTTACTGTATATTATAATATATATAGGTACCTAATAGTATTTAATTAAAACTGCTTGTGTTGTTAAATAATTATGGTTAATTAACACACCATTTAAGGTTTTTTTATACGATCTACATGGTTTCAATTAATTTATTCCAATAAGTATAACAATCGTGTTATACTATTAAAATATTAATAGTCAATAGGTACATGATATTATAGACGAGACAAAAAATAACAAAATGATTGCATTGTTTTATTATTTTTTAATTGCGTTATGTACCTATTATATAGTGTAGTAAAACATATGATTTTCATAAACTCGGAAAAACTATAATATTATGTTAAGAAATTAGTAATATGAACTCAGTCAATAATAAATATCTGGTTTTAATACTAATTTATAACATCTAATCTAAATCGTAGATAGCAGCACATGTTATTAAATTGAGCTATTTTGTTTCTACCAACTAGAAGCATCCTTTTACTATAATGTTGTGATTTTTATTAAAAAAAAAATAATAATGATAAATTGGAGAAGCAAAATATGACAGTCAACAGAGCTTCCCTTGCTATCAGTTGAAATAGAAAACAAAAACTATGGAAAAAGCTTTTTTTTTTTAAAAAAAAAAAAAACATTTTATTCAGAAATATTCATATAGTTAAATTATTTCAATTTATACATAAACAATGCATTGCATGAAACAACACATAACATATTATTTAGTAACAAATTATTTTCAAAAACATTTTTTTACGATGCATGTAGGTATCAGGGTATAATGTGTGATCTCACCTTTAAAAGTTTTTACTAATATTGATTTGATAAAGTTGCGATTAAAATCTGAAAATTTAAATAACAAATTTATCCTACTTAAGGAACCTATTACGGACTATCGATAAAATGTCATGACCCAATTTTGACTCACTCTTGATCTATATAGGTTAAGTTATAGAATACAAAGATGAATGAATGGAATACAAATTTAATTAAATCAACGCCAATGTATAATTTATTTAAATACCGCGGTCGTTTGACGAATATTTTACAATAGTTACTATTATCATCGACCATGCGCGTACGTATAAACATATTTAATTACAGAATGTTTATGATTTCGTCGATATGACTTGGCGGTGGGATTATTCTTCAAGTCGAAAAGTATAATAATCATCTGGGCCCCGCAGAATGCGCTGTCTATGGAATTAAATAATAATAATAATTACACGCAAATTTCTCATTCTTCTCTAATCGATTTATCACGCGTGAAAATAAATATTAAAATAATTTCATAATATAATCTACGAAAAATTATTATAATTGTACCTACATATCAACGGTCGAAGAAATAATGTTATATTATTATATTTTAATATCTGCACAGCAGTACACGGTTTTAACACACTACAGTGGCTGTATACTACGAGTCAGTCGACTCGTCGAAAAACCACTTGTCATATTATTTTATTAAAAAGGCATACGCGTGAAATCGGCATGGCGGAGCGTACAGGAAAACGTCTGAATTCGGAGGGAAACGATTATAATAGAGCCCGAACAACTATTATAATATTATGTGCCGCAAGTGTGTACAGAATACAGATATCGCGTAACATCTGAATTATTACCGAGATTTATTATAATATCATGCATGCATGTATTACCAACGCATGTATGTGCGTACAACTACAATGTCGAGCTGCCGATGAAAAAATATATGGTTTAAACGTATTATTTTGCTTAAACCGAATATAGTTTATTAAATCAAATAGATTTTTTTTTTTCGTGCACTCATCAATAATTTAATCATTATCGATCATTAGTATTATTTAACATTTTTACCATACGGAATATTTAAAGAGAACGGATTTGGAATGCGGTAAGGCATAGTAAATTAGTTCAAAGGTTATATGACATTTTTTAGCTGTTCATAAATAAATATAATATAAAATATTGAATACGTTAAGCATGTGATATGAATTATGTAAACAAATAACTAAAATACAACGATAGTTCTGTTTATATGTTTGAACTATTTCTATCATAATTACTATTAAGGATTTACTATTAATATTATAAATTTGTAAATTATTGAAATATTTAACAATTTAAAATCCCTCAGAAAGTATGTTAGAACAATAAAATAAAATAAATAAAACTTAGGTACTTATAATGACAATATAATCGGGAAGAGGAAAATTACCTATAAATCGCTATTGATATAAGGAATTCACAGGAACCGAGTAAAAAAACAGATGGTCTTGAATCAGTTTATATTATTTAATTGAAACTATTTTGTATTCGTATCTCTTGTGAATTAAAATTGATCATGGTCTTGATCGTGTTGTGAATGTTTGGTGGCGTTAAAAAGTCAGGATATGAGTGAAAGGAAATGGTTCACCTTTATTGAAATATAATAAAAGTATACGCGCGTACATACCTTCTAAATATGTTTTCGTAAAATCGAGTGCCCATAAAATGTTATGAAATTCAATATACGTCCACTGCATATTATGTACAGGCTGCAGCATATTAAGTATACGCGGGAGACATAAGACCGGACTGTATACCAAGAATATGCAATCCGAGTGTTATATTTTCGTTTCCGCGCATAATCGTTCCGTGGTCGAATAATAATAATTTCGTTTATTGAAATTCGGCCGGTTCACGTGCAGTATTATGGTCGGACGCTTCAGCCCATGGCTCCGTAATAAAATCGATGGTATACCAACCGAAATAGGTATACTGCAGTAGCGTACAGCAGTAAAAATCGCCACCAAGTATGTCCCTTCCCTTAACCTATGTGTCTCGCTTTCCATCCTGGTGGTCCAGGACGAACGGGAAAAGGATGTGTCGATGCGTCATAATTGGCCATTTGAACACCGGAACAGCGTGCGTTTTCGTACTTATCTCTCGGCGGACGACAATAAAGTGCATTGCGGTAGACCTCGCGTGTTAGAAAATACGGTGCCGCGATCGTGTCCCCAAAGGAGGGCCGGTGTTGTGTCTTGTGCGCATAACATATCATATAATATATATATATATATATTGTATGCGACTGCAGAGTTACAACAACAATAATAATATTAACATATGATATAATATAGGAGTTCGGGTATATCGTAATAATAAGTAATCATAATATATGCCGACCGGTCGCGTTATTCGAATTCACCCGAGAGTGTACAGTCCGAGCGCGCATTCATTAAAACCCACGCGCTACAGTGAATATTATAACATGTTCGTGGGGAATTAATTACTGTAGTAGTGATGCCGACGAATGAAAATAAACACTATAATATACCTACTCGATCGCAGTGCACTTTCGACGATTTTCAGTATATATATATATTTATATATATTAAAGTCTATATAGTTATACGATATCCGACCGTGTAGACCAGGGGTTTCCAACCTATTTTTCCGGTGGACCAAATCTGAAATATGCTTCGGAACTGTGGGCCAAAATCGATTGCTTGAAAATGCATAGATAGAAAATGTAATCGTGCAGGACGGACAAGAATTAATTTTTGACAATTTTATAATTTTATATTTTGTTTTAATATATGGTTCTGAAAAACAACACCTGAAGAAACAAACGTAGTATATCATTTATAACCTATTAAATAATTTTTCAAATAGGTAAATTATTAATTTGAAAATTATTATTATATTAGTAAAACTTAAGTTAGCTTAGCGGGCCGATTAAAAAAGCTTGACAGACCGCATCCGGTCCGTGGACCGTATGTTCGAGACTACTGGTGTAGACTACTAAAAGCGAGTTTTTTATAAATCTATCCGTACTCTAATATTATGGTTCACCCGTTCTGATATAGTTACTACAAAACAGGCGCAAGAGGCGTTTTTATAAACGTTACGGCTAACCATTAAGTCATAATTAGAGTTTTTATGGGTGCATTATTTTACACGCATTTTCTATTCACGACAATATTTAGATTTTTTGGACGCCCGTATACATCGGTGTCTCTTGTTTCTTTTTTTGTAGGTACATATTTCGTTTTCGTGATCATTTTCAGCAAGTTAAATGCATGTATATAATATTTAATAATACTTTATCAAACATAAAAACCAGCCTTAACTATTATCATTCCGCGCTTCCATTTGATTCGAATTTGAACATAGTTTGAAATAATCGCAATCGTTGCCCACGATAACATACTATTATTACGTTCGATTGAAATGAAATCCTAATATTAAATTTGGATTTTTAAATTTGATCAACCATTATTTAAAAAATGTTATACATTTTGATACACAATATAGGTATTTTATCATTTTGATTGTTTGCGACAAAATTAATACAACACAATAAATATTATACTTACCATCATAAATTCATTCGCCACCATAAAATTATTATAATATATACCATTGAATACAGACCATTATCTAATGGGAGTTTATCCAAAATAGTTGTATCGGTAATGAGTTGTACTGTAGTATTTGTGCTCAGACAAGTAATTAATTACATTTTAGATACATAAATCGTTATCTAATCGACTGAATAATCGATTAAGAGTTGTTTAATCGATCATTGTCAAACAAACCATTCACGAAATTTTAATCCAACTACCGATTTATTTGTAATTGTATTAATTAAGGTCAAATATTTTAGCCTTGTATCTAAATAGTGGATTATCGCGTTTTTAAGTTTAGTCAGCTACTTTATTTTAAACCAAGCCAGTCGCTATTTTATGGCACCAAAACAACACGATTATTATTACTATGGATGCGAATTTATAATTGGTGGTTTTTTTTTTTTTGCTTAAGGTTTTAATATTTCATTATTGCAGATCAACCATAATGTCATACTGCAACGATTAATAATACGGATTGTTATACGTTTAAAAGTTTACATTTTCCATCAATATAAAGAGAGCAGTAATTCATTAGTTTATTTTCCATGTGATAATATTATAGTTGCGTGTGAACAAAATAAATTATTTTGAAAGCGTAAATATACAGCTCATATATTTGGCTTATATGGTTTACCATTGTGCATGTTTTTTTTTTTTTTTAAATAATTTAATAATTGCGTACCTATACATACATTAATGAATAGTGTGAATAAAATGTAAAATTCCTTATACTGTGGGTACAATGTACAAAATAAGTAAGCCAAGTAGAAATTATCATAAACAAAATAGGTATTCTATTATGTACAATGTATTATACTCATTACATGAACCACGGGAAATATTTACATGCGTATTATATGTATTGTATAATTAAATTCATTTTCTTATGAGAAAAAGATTAATAATGATTTAAAATAAACGGCAAACAAGTGTAATACATAAATAATAATCAAGCCTATTGATATTACTATTTTTTTTTTTTTTTTGAAGATGTAGTTTCGAAATAATAAGCGTTGTTAGTTGTTTTATAATATAATATTACCTACAATAGTATTTATATAAGCTAAAACAGGTTAAACATGGAACTCGAAATCTATTAATTTAGATTGTTCTATTGATTATGAAAATTTTATTCAAATGGTTTGGTTATCTTCTTTTCGAAAAACTTAAAAAATGTAACTTAAAAAATGTAAGTATTTAAGTACCTACTTATTTTTTTATTTTTATTAAAAACTAAGTATTAGAATATTATTATTTTGATGTTTTGATACAAATTAATTGCTTGAGGTTGATAATTTGTAGATTTTATGATAATCCATAAGATTATTAGAAATGTAATATCTGAAATAATGTAAGATAATTAAATAACTAATACAGCGTGATAGTACGAAATAATTCAAAGTTTAGTGCTAATTTTTGTTTTGTGCGTTTTCACCATACAATACGTTTTAATTATTAAAATTACCAACTCCCATGTCTTATTTTTCTGAATGACAATCAAAATATATATAAGCTTAGCTGCATAGGCCTTAGTGTAGCTTAGACGTGTTTATATGAGTGTGCACGTACTAAATTGACATTTGAGTGTCACAAATAGTAAGCAAAGAACTTACGTACCGAATAATTTTCCAGCACATCAGAACTGATGTATAATATGACAAATTGTCATCGTTATCAGAAGCATAGAATGTTACTGGATACAATACATTTCTTGGTAAATAAAATTGTTTGGACCGTTTGACGATTTGTAAAAAAAAAAAAACTGTTGCGGAGCCTAGGTATCCACTTCGTGGAAATTTCCAGATTACTTCGGTATTCGAAGTATCCGTGACGAGATTAACGTGTAACTTTTGCAACTTGTAGTTATTTCAACATGAAACTATTCAGATTCATACGCGTGTGTGTGTAGTGCGGGGTAAGTGAGAATGTATCACACTTTTGAAGAGTTTGACGGGTAATTGAGCTTATTACTCTTAGAATGTTTGTTGGGCAGATTTATATGTAAGATCATGTATATATATATATATATATATATATATATATAAAGATATATGTATGCGTGGTGTATATTTAATTACACATGTCGTATAATTACGCCAAGGAAGTAAATAGTTTGGTGGATACGGCTCCAATAACCGATATGAAGTACGGCGGTTCCGAGGAGATTATTGAATTTGAAAACGATTGGCCAACACCATCTAGGCCACCAACTCCAGTACGCTCATCATCCTGTGCCCGCCAATAAATTTTCCTTGCCCACGTAGAACGACGAGTATCCAATATTTCAATAGTCAATGAAATGACAGATAAATACTACTGTATTTTATATAGTAAAGTGTCTGCGTAATTCATTCGAATTAGTCTCCAAGTCCAAATACAGGATACTACCGGAACGAGCTATACACGGATAGTCGTATTAATATTCGTATGTTACTCTCCATTATTGAACCAAGCGTAAGAAGGACAATAGGCTTAAGCACGATATTAAGATAATAACCATAGTAAAAGGATGCAGTCATAACATGCAATGGAAATAATGGGAGATCGGTTCTAACTACTGCATTAAAATTTGTTCGTTATAATCATAGTGACCGATCACATACTTAGTAACAGTCACGTAGATAATATAATCACGTATATAGACTGACGAGTTAATTAGTCAACCGGTCGCGGTTAATTATAGTTAGCCAATTAATAATCATTAGTTCGTTGTAAAGTTTCTCCAGACGGTGTAAATGTATTATATAGTTTTGTTGTAGAATATAGGAAGAACCTATAATACTACAACTTGTAAAATTATATCTAAAAGTAGTGATATCCAGTGCTGTGGATAACATAACGTACGTGCCTAAAACCGCTAATGACGATAACCAAACGTAAATCCAACTGAGAACGTATAATATGGGCTAGCGAAATAGCTCATCTCCATTAGACCAATCTCTTTACATGTATATATAGTTGTTACTGAAATATAAATATTTATATATATATATATATATATATATAAATAGATGGTAGGTTTTGATTGTACATGGATATTGTAACATTCAGGTGAAATAAAATCGTTGTGTTTTATAATTCATACTTTATGGATACTATTATGTAGTTATTATGTTTACAATAAGAAATGTGAACCTCTACAACATTAATAAAACTCTTAACACTGGAGACTTTATTCTCAAATTCTGAGTTTTCAGATATGTGTTGTAATGCTTAAATAACATGTTTGGTGTCATGGTACTAAAGTACCATTTTTCAGGTTATCCTTGTCTTGTCCTGGAAGCATCAGGGCTTCCTCTATGTCTTTTAGCGGCCTCATTTGCTAAAATCACCCCCTTTGCGAAAGTTTTCAAGGAATTATACGTAGTAGACACATATTTTGATTTTGGCTGAGAGATAGTCGCCTTGCCTTCCAAGTTGGGCACTTCGATAGTGTATACTATACGACATAAGCGATGTAATGGTGGAATTTTATAAACCTAACGTTACCTAACTTAACCTTTTTTTTAATCGCGGTAAGGAGTGGTACTTTAATGTACGCTCAGGAAAATTACTTTTGCTTATATTCAAAAAGCCGTTAGAAATAAAATAAGGTTAAAGTTTTTTATGTGCCTTTGGTGTTTGTTTTTATATTATTGTAAATATGACTGATATTACGCGTTCTTTAATTAGTTTGTTAAGCTGCATTTATCGAGATTGTATTAAATCTACCTTTACCATGCTAAAGATACAAAATAAACACTATCGAAACAAAACAAAATGTGAGATGATAAAAAAAAAAAACTTTTATTATTATTTGTAAATTTGCGTAAAGTAAACAATTTGTATATGTTTATATAGTTTTATTTTTGTTATAATACGGGAAACGTATTTTCGATCGGCTATCTTATTTCAATTATAATTTGATGTCATATGAGAGCATCTGAATATGTCGGGGCAAAACTGCGGTTATAAAATGCACAATTGCAAACACGTTTATCGTAACAAGGTATATATTATAGATGATAGATAATAATATATCGAACATGTATTATAATATTCCGTTCAACTAATCCTTTTACTTTTGGGTACATCATCATGATTACTATTACGCGTATAGTCGGTATTCCATACACGTACGAAGTAGTGTAGAAGCATTAAAAAAGCGGCAGTCTTAATAAATTATTTATTCCGGAATGTACGTATAGGTATATATACTTAATACACATGTACCTATACGCTAAACCACGGTCATTTTTTTCTTCTTCAAATCCTCTTATAAAATATTACTTTTTAGTTTTTTTTTCCTTTTTTTTTTATGAAATCAACCTCCGACCGTGCGTTCTTAAAACACGTACTCGACATAATAATATTATAAATATATGGCCCGACTGCAGTTTTGCCTATTTTAAAAAACAGCACAAGAACAAGAGCCGGATGCACAAAGGGTAAACTGATGAAATCGTAACTAACTGAAAGAAAATCCACAACATGTGAAAGTGGGATGGAACGCAGATAATGACCAATTATTTGTTCTTACTTCTGCACACAAGAGGATAAAATATGATAAATGCAAATTATGATGCCAAAGACGTAGCCCGCGCGATTCTAGGCCTAGGCCGCATTAACGAATAAATATGTTACCATTAATTGATCCTGCATTTTATTTATTTTCTAATTTATACAACTATTTGTTTATCTACATTAATTGTTTTATAGTTTAATCTACATATTGTTAGCTATTATACGCGTTTTATGTAGTAGTGCAATGGTGCCTGACACTATAAAAATAACAACTGTTGTTTATATGACTATTTTCCATCACGACCCGCTGCTATATCGACACGACTATTTATTGTTGTTGTTGTTGTTGTTATTATTAGTATTAATATACCGGGGGTACACACGGGTTGGACCCACACCGTGATCGCATTATCCGCAGTCCGATCCGGTAATTCGGCGGGACCTGTCGTCAACGTTCTGGGACAACGTCTTATAATATTGACAACACGACAACGTGCATGGTTGATGGGCATCGCATCGTTAAAGTCGCGGTCGTGTATAGCGTGAGGTCATATTATCATCGCGAAAAGGTCTCTCGTCGTAGTCGTGGTCGATGACGAGACGCATAATAATTATACTATATGTGCGTTGTACACGTAAAGCATATATTACATACGATCGCGCCACCGGGGTATTATTCCGCTGCGGTGCTGCACAGCCAAGTCGGCACACCAAGCGCGAATATATGTACTTGCGTATGGTTTTCTAATCGGTTTCCCGGGGAGGAGGACAGAATCTGATTGTCGCGATAGCCGAAACGAAAATCCTCGAATCATTTTGCTCGCGCGCCGGGAAATCGACCGCGGAGCCGCGGACTCTTCGTGTACAACCGTCGAAGGTGGTGTCGGAGGTTAACTACCTATACATATTATATGCACGTCGTATAATACTATCTCGTATACATATAGTGTCGCGCCGAAAACAAACACGACGGACCTTACGGGCTCGTGAGAATAAATATTATAACACACACACGCACACACATTTATGTATATTCTATCCGCGATTCAATCGCGCGATAACAATGGCGGTGATTTTAATGATTTAATATAACGCGTTTTGCTGGGCCGACCCATCGTTCATCGTTTATTATAAAATAATATGTATAATAATATAATATATACCTATACCACGCGTCCGTACATGTATATTAGTGTTATACAATAAGCGTTGAAAGAAAAAAAAGAATTTATACACTTATAGTATTATTGTCGTACGCGCGTTTACCCATAGTGCTATCGCTCAGGACGACAACGACGATGGGAAAGGAAAAGGGGAAAAAAGATATTTCGCCGATCGTTATTAATCATCACCGCTATAACAAAGGTCCGCGTCTTCTTCTCCGTCGTCTCACTGTCGGTGTGCAGACCATTCTCGGTCGGACGAAACTCGAACGTACAAATATTACGTTTAATATTATATGTAGTATGAATATTACAATATACGTTTTATTTACGTGTACAGTAAGACGACTATAACATCGACGACGAGACTCGTGTGCGGCATTGTTGTACACACGAAATATTTATATAATGTCCCGGCGACGAGTGCAGGATATACCTCGGCGACCTTATACCAGGTTAAGTCCCTCTCTCTCTCCTCTCTTTCTCTCTCTCTACGTGCCCACGAGTTTATATTCATATAAATTTAATATTCTTGTTATTACATTATTATTGTACGTAGGTATATGACGGACGGACACCGCGGGTATGACGTATTGACGTCGGGCACCGGACGAGCAATTAACGAACGCGACTTTTATAATTGCACGACGACGACGCCGCCGTATTTTAAACCATTAATCAGCCGCCTTGTCGAACCCGCTCGGTTACCGCGTATACCACATAGTCACATACAAATTATACAGCACACATGATCAACTGCCACACACGTGCATAGGTCCATGGTATAGGTAAATGTTGTATATTATTTTAATATAATGTGCGGTATACGCGGACGAAATATTCGTGTAAGCGACTTACGATATTATTATGAACACAATATAATGATTATGATTTTTTTTTTTTTTTTTTGAGTCGCTGGTGGTTTCTATCTTTAGACAACATAACTTTTGTAATTACGAAAAAATTATTTCGTTGATTCGTTTCTTGACGCGGCACATCTCTTACCAGGATCATGGAGTCGTCGGCAGTCTTATAAAAATGTATCAATGCATATTATTATGAATAATGAATATATTACACAATTATTATTATGTGATATCGGAGTATTTGATCTGATTCTACTTATTCAATCTTACTATGTACTGTCTCGTGTTTGCTCCGGAACAACACCAACAACTATTAATCATAGGCGATACTTTAAAGCCTAAGCCAACTATAGACCATTCCCAATAACTGACTATAGAAAAGCGTAGACTAATTTACCTAATAGTGTAAAAATGAATGTCCTTGTTTAGCATTACAATTATTTTTATGACACCACTTTGTGGTTTGTTCGTTTAATTCTTGATAAGTATCGCGATAAAAAATTAACTCAAATAATTATTAAACTGTACATTCATTTATTGTAATATGGTTTTCGTTATATAAATATAACGGAACACTAATATAACAATACAGTGGTTGACTCTTATTACTATAATACTATAGCCTTTGACACGGGTGGATTTTTGATCACTAGAAAATCTATTGGGGTCATAGCCCATTCGGCTCCCGTTTCTCTAATCGGCTCCCGTTCTACAAAAAGGTCAATTCCCAAACGGCTCCCGTCCAAAAAGATCTAACGAACAGGTAAATTCATAAACGGCTCCGGTTTTGTACACCACAAATTCCTTCCCACTTTATGCAGACTTAGGACTGTCTCAAATAAGTGTGGTTAAAAATGTCTTGGTGTACACTATGTAAATTATTAAAATTTTATAAAAAAAAGCGTAGAGTATAATATTACATTTTAAATTGTTAACGTTAAAAAAATATTCAAAAAATGTAAAAAATTTATAAATAAAAATATTAAAAAAAATCATATATCGGGTATCTGAAGTTATGTAATTTTCGAAAACTTTGTCTATTTTATCATCTATGGGTTTGATAGCCATTATACTATACGCTTTTTTTATATAATTTTTATAATTTACATAGTGTACATCAAGAAATTTTTAATCACACCTCTCTTGAGACAGTCCTGAGTCTGTATAAAGTGGGAAGGAATTTGTGGTGTACAAAACCGGAGCCGTTTAGGAATTTACCTGTTCGTTAGACCTTTTTGGAGGCGAGCCGTTTGGGAATAAGCGAACAATAGACGGGAGCCGTTTGGGATCCGACGTCTATTGCTGCACCAACTTGTGGTGTCAGGTCAAAGTCCACATGTGGCCAACTGGGTTGGTATTATCACCTTAGAGATGAATGACAGACTGACGGTATCACACACGTTTTTATAATATAAACGCAAGATTTAGTGATAATACGTTTTACCGGAGAGGAGGTCTGTCAAAATCCATATGGAAAATCTTGTTCCTTATCATATCATAGTTACAACAACGCTAACGCCAATAAGACAACAATTAATATGAGAAACATACGTTATAATTTTATAAAGTTTTCATTATTAAATGAATAAAAGTGATCACTTATACTGATTTTAATAATACTAGGTACATACTTATAATGTATAAATCGTATAATAGTTTATAATATATAGGTAATATACTGGTTTCACCTATAGGCTTTAAATATTATTATAAGAAAATTGCTAATGAAATCAATTGGTGCAATTGGTGCATCTACATTATTACACTATTAAATTATAAATATTTAAATGCTCGAGATTTTTAATTTCTAGAGAACATACACTACCTATGTTTACGTTTGAACTGTGATCAAGGGTTTGAATCTTATTTCGTTATAATATCGCATGTACTAGCACTTCAGTAGTGTCAGTAATAATCGTAACAATTATTATTACGCCACCAGGTCTGATAAATCTTTCATTAGTTCGCAACAACATAAAACCACGTCAAACGTAACTAAATCATGGGAGATGATAACAGTGCATTTGGGTCTATTTATTATATTGTATATGTACCTATGCCTATAGTTAAAGGCTGTATAGTTACTCTTACTTTATCTATCCTTTGACCAGCTTATAGTATTATCAGATATGAGTAAACACAGCGAAGATGATCATTTTAATATAGTAATAATTTTTTTATTTGTTATATAATATTTTGCATACAATACAAGTTTAATATTACTCTGTATTTACACACCATCATTGGTTATTAGATTATATAAATTTGCTAAAATGTGTTATTTTAAAGTACTATTGCATGTCAAATGCAAAATTGTTTGGCACAGATGTAAATGTTGCATGGTAAAAATTCATGTAAAATAATGATTTAAATGTTTTTAATGAACCTTTTGTTGTTATTTATTCTCATACTGTACAATTTAGACGGGTTTTCACATACATTTTGCTGCCTCCTTTACATTTTAGCGTCAAAATTTGAGATTGTTTTATTTTATTTTATACGATCACCAGAACGTTAACTATTTGTCTTTAATTCATCAACTATTATAAATTATATGCTACAGTTGATTAAGAATTTTTCTGTGTAAATTAATTATAATGTATTTTAAATTAAAATCCTATTGTAGGTCTTCAACCTATGACCCACGGACCACTTGCCGCCTATTAGCTCGTTAATCTAACTGATGTTTTGAAAATATTACAATCATTTTCAAGTAAATAATTTCCTATTCAAAAGAGAAGTTATTAAATTATAAATAATAGAATTAAAGTTATTTCTTTAGGTGTTATTTTGTATTACTACTAATAATATGCCTACAACATAAAATAAGAAAATGGTAGGAAAATAGTTCTTGTATATCTTTAATTTTCTCTTTATGCCTCTTTAAGTAATTTTGGGTCACAATTTTGAATAATATCTGAGATTTGGTCAACTGTAAAAAAAGGTCAGAGATCCCTATCTTAGTGCTCAAAATGTATAAAACGTTTCTACAGCACATCCCCATAGAAGAGATGTCAATTAAATTGTGAAAAATATAAAACAAATTAAAAAAAATAGCATCCTAAGATCTAAAGGATCGTATAAAAAATGTAAGGAAACATTAAAAATTGACGCTCGAGGGGCTAATAAAACGTTTCTAGAGCCCCTTCGCCCACTAAAAATTCATATAAGTACTGAAAGGATATCAAACAAATTCTGGAAACTAATTCTAATAAAATATTATAGTATTTTTGTGTTGTAAAAATAATAATAATAATATTTATCTATGGGACACAAAACGTTTTCTATTAATAAGTAAATAAATCGATGGTATAATAGGTGTAATAAAAACACTGTAATGTCGTGCGTATATTACATGTACGAAGGTTATGTGTATAATGCAAGCATATAGATATGGGCACTGTTTAATTAAAAACAATGCAATCGATTGTCTCAGATTCCTTTTTCGAATCCAATATGAAATTTATATTGTACTTTGTAGTAATTAAAATGCATATTGTTTATTTGTTACACATTTTCAATATTTAAAATTAATGGTAAAAAACCAACGCTCATAATTTATTACTGTATTCATTTTTATCGCCCTTGTAAACTCACCAATATTGTTTCAATAAAGGTAATAATTTTATACGCGATGTATTTTTTTCCGTTTTAAAACATTATTTTTCTAATTAACGGTTTGTAATTGCAAACGGATATCGAGAAAATGTCATCAACTATTATTATGACTCATAATAGTATGAGCTATTGAAAATTATTAAAATAAATTTTTCACTCACGGGTGTATCAAAAATTTAATTTTCCACGCTATTAAATGCAGCGGAAAGAGACTCTTTTCTATCTAGCGGGTGGAAAAGACTAGTTTTTGGCCCTATTTTTGCTTGTTACGCTTGACAAAAAAGTAATCGTCCGAAGACAATAAATATTCATGTACAATGTACCTACACAATATAGCGAAATTTCCTACCTACCACGTTGTACAACCTTTTTGCATGATGTGCAGGTATATAAGTTTTTCATTTTTAAATTTCAGTAGTTCATGACGATTATGTGACGCAGATTTTTATTCTTAACTCTTAAGTATGAGTTTCATAGGCAAACACCGATATCAAAGTCTTACTAAGCGGAGATGATAGGTACGTTATACGTATTGAGGTGTTCTGTGGTACCATATAGTTTATTAATGAGTCTTATCGATCATACAGGAAAGTGTATTTGATTTGTTTATTTTTCGATATAATGATGTTAAAATAATAATATGATTCAGAAAGTGTTATTTTTCTCAAAAATAACTTACAAACTCAAAACAATGTCGTCACTTACTGCTTTTTGGTTTAGGAGTGCAGTGCGGGATAAGAAAAAAAGTAGTATATAAAAAAATAGTAGTTGGGTTGGGGTATATTTGAGACAAATAATTCTGTTCGTTACAACTCTGGAACTACAATATTATGTAGATATATTATGTTGGGTGTACAAGGTTCTACATGGAATATTAAAACTAATAGCACATTATCAAAACGTCGATAATATTAATAATAATTGGTCGTTAGTAAGCCGATTGTATATATATATAATATGTATTTGCATTACAATACTGACGTGTTCGTATATAATATAGATATTATGTATTGTCACCAACGTTTAAACGATGTCATTAATGCATTAATAGTGCTAAGATAGTGCTGGTAAATCATACGATTACCTACTATCCATAAACAGTAATATTAACATTAGGTAATGATAGGTCCTTTACCCCTGTACCACACAGTAATAATAATAATAATAATAATAATAATAATAATAATAATAATAATAATAATAATAATAATAATAATAATGATAATAATAAAAATAATAATTAGGCTGTAGCCCATAAGCGCAAAATATGACACAAACGCAACCCAAAAGCGCAAAAATAATATCCCATAAGGGCAAAAAAAAATCATCTTTTTCACAACCCATAAACCCAAATTAATTTTATAAAAAAAGTTTATTTTATTAAAATCATTTATTTTTTTTTTTAATTTTTTTTTTTTATTTAATATATAAGCAGAAATATAAATTTTGATAGAATGACATATAAATAATACATTCAAATTGATTCATCTATCTCCTGTAAGCTTATGCTTACATAGTTATTAATATACTATGCTATTCGTGATTATAAAATGTGTATTTGAGTATAAAAATATATACATAATTATAAAAATTGTATTTAATTTAATAGCAACAGCTAATAGATGTTTTGTTGTTTTGAAATTTGAAGCCCACAGTTTTTAAGTAATACAATCTTGAAATATTTTTTTCTATGTATAAGTTCCATGATTTTATATTGGAGTTGATTTTAGAGCTGGTAATACCACTACTAAAGTAGTAAGGTACAAAAGCGCAAATTCGTTTTGCGCTTTTGGGCTATCGAAAAAAATTTACCTTTTGCGCTTTTGGGCTTCACCGAATTATTATTATTACTATTTGATACACATATTATTATTATTATTATTATTATAAAGAGCAACAGTGGAAATATAAAAAGTGTTTTCTGATTTTCAATTGAATAATAATAGTAATAATTAATAACAATATACTTTGCAGCAATTTGAAAATTACATCAAACGCTGGGACTTATATACCCTCATTATTCTTTTCTGAGACCGTGAAGAAAGTTTCTACCTGTAGTAATAAATCCTTAATTTGCGGTTTTATGATGCACAAATGGATTATATAACATTACAGTGTACGTAGTAAATCATGATATTTTATTACCAGACTTATACTGATTTTTTCTAAGAAATTTCACCGGACCGATTTTGGGACGGCGTTATCAAATAGGACATTATGAGCTTGATATAGTAACTTTAAGCCTTAAGTATTTTTTTTTTTATTTTTTTTTAATAATAAATGTACTAAAGATAGTATTAAACATTTCAAAAATATATTTCATAATCATTACCCCTAATTATACGTCATTATTCATTAGTTATAAGCATGAATTATTTTGATAATTAAGATATTTTGCTGTACTAGTTAAACGAAAGTTATCAGTAATATTTTAGTTCAAACTTTGAAAGAGGACAAAGAGTAATATCTTCTACAGAACAAATTTGTTGTTATTCTAAGAAATATATATTTTTTCAAATCATAATAATTATTACACTTTACGCATTAATACTTGTAGGTACAAATACGATCCAGAATATTAATATCATGAGTTGTACATTATACAGCATTATAGTGGTATACTGCAGTAGTGTAGTAATTTAATTTATAGATTCAACTAAGAAAGTAAAATATTACGATTTTTTATTCAATATTTTGTATAACCATATAGATAAGAAAATCTTCGGCATTGCACATATTATCACCGTTACACTGCAAATATCACTGAAACATTCATTATAAATGCGTACATATAATACTCTTAAAATATTTAATATACAACATGTGAAAACCTAATCCAGCATTCCCTAACGACCTTTTTTTTACCTGAAAATCTTGCTGAATTGTTCCTCAGGATTCGATTCCAGCTATTCAACATACCGAAAAAGAGTGCAGGACTCAAATTTAAATATTGAATCGTCTTCATAAAGTTAGAATACTCGAAAGTGATTAAAGATAGTAAATACTATGGGCGTCTCGCAGAAATATTCTCTCGTTGATATTATCATAGTTGGACATCGGGGAGGGGGGCTTTAGAAGGCTTAGCCCCCCTAAATATTTGAATAACTCCACATGTTATTCTTTTTTTTATTGTGTATGGGAATGGAGTGGGTCATTTTGCATTGGATTATTATAGCCCCCCTGAAAATTCAATCAAATGTCCGCCTATGGATAATATGTATTATAATAGATGTTGTGATTTGTGAGTTAATATTTTCATTGTTTTCTATGCCACCACGATGTATTCGTTGTATTTTCAAAATAAAATATAGTTGCGTAAACTTTTGGAAAAGGGATAAAACTGTCATAAACAAAATATGTAAATTTTTTAGCATAGTATGTGAATAATAAACAATTAGTTATTAATTTTATAGTTCGCGTTATTAGCCTCATTTGAAATTTGAATCAAATCATCGACAGTAGGTATAATACATTATTGTTAAATATCGAAAATATATATTAATATTGATATATTTACCCTGATTGCATTACTGTGCACTATAAATATATTATATAAATGTCAATAATATAATTGTATATTATTTGCAGTTATGATTTGAAATACGCACAACAAAAACAATATTATATTAATATATTATTAAAGTAAATTGGTATAATAAATAAAATCCTATCTCATAATAGTTTAATTAGTTCAATTATAATTACTTATGATCTTGAAATAATAATTGAAAATTGATGATGATAATAAATAAACAGGTGTTAAGTGGATAATTTTAACAGAGCGTTAACTTTAAAAACATTTTGTCACTTCGAAACGAGATTACTGCTATTGTATTTTCATATTATAAAAGTTACACGATATTACTTAGCAACCAACATAACGGCCTTCTTAATTTTTCAATTCCATTAAAATTTTGAAGTCAGTAAAGAGTGAAGGCTGAACACCTATTGATATATGGAAAAAATTCATATTTTTCACTTACCTACAGTAAATTTTTCATTATTTGTATGAAAATTATGCGAATAAAACATTGAAAAACCATATTTTTAATTATAATTAATAATACACAATAGTTTAAAAAATATTTGTTAAATATAATGTTAAATTGCTTAAGTAGTCAATAAAATTACGTTTAAAATCATAATATAAAAATCAATTATATTTGTATTTAATATTTTATTAATTTTACAATAAAGTACAGTATAAGTAACGAGACGTTTATTAATATAAGTACCCCAGATATTCCATCTACTTTGAAGACTAAATTTTAATATTTATACTCGAATTGTATTAAAGAAACCGTGTCATAATAAATTATTTGTATTAGCTTATATGAAAGAATAATTCTTATTTATTTTTATGATCAAAATAACAGAGAGAATCTACTAGTTACTTTTTATTTTAATTTAAAATATATTCACGTTTCTTAAACAACGAGGGGAGTTATATGAACTACTAAATAACTACACTACCTGATTAAATAATACAGTATTATATAAGTAAATTCTCAACTCAATTTTAATTTTTGTAAATAGTTTATACCGAGTTTTTACCAGTACAAAACTGCATATCGAAATTATTATTTAAATACCGTATATTTGCACTACGGTTCATTCATTAATTATACAGTTTATTCCAGACGGTATTTAGAGTAATTATATAATGTTTATCAAAGGCACGTAGTTCACTACAGCTCGAATATTTCAAAGCTCAATTTACGGAGCAATGGTAATTAAGAAATATGCTCTTTGAAAAACTTGAAAAGCCTCCAAAAAGTACATTTATATTATGTTATACATTATATTTCACGGGCGTATATAATTATACTTTATATTATTACAAACTTTTCACTTGTATCTTCTACTTGATCAGTAGCACAACTATGGGGAGGATGTGTAGTCCTTATGGTCTTATGGTCCTAAATACCAACTTTGAGTAGTTTTGATGTTAATTTACTATTTAATTTCAGTAAATTGTATAATTATATTGTTGATCAAAACACAATTTTACTGCACCATAATCATTGATACAATAAATAAACGTTTATACTAGTATTTCTAAAATATACATCGAATAAAAACTATTAAATAATACTATTACTACTACAACTATTATTTAATATTATTTTATGATTTTAATGTTACTTGCTCATTTATAATTACTATAACTTATAATAATTACATAGAATTTGGAGAAACAAAACTAAAAAGAACGGGTGGTCCTCGCTTTGCTGTACAGTTGGGGGTGGAGTGTATCTCGTTTATAGGATAGGTCATTATTACAATGGATTTGTTCAATTTGAATGCAATGATAGATATCATTGTATACGAATAATGATTCTGAACGGAGTTAATATGTTTGTCTAAAATGTGTATATAATAATATAGTATTTTATATTTAAATTGAATTATAATGCAATTTCGTAAAAATTTAAATTTAAAACAGTCATAAAATTTTTCCCCTTAAGTTTGGTAGAATTTTATTTATATATTTTTGAAGGTAAGCTTATGGACAACCTAGTGTAAAATTTCGAATCTTAAGTATAAACAGAAAAAATTTTATGAATTCTCAACCACAAAATAACTTGCAAATTATCGCGATTTTAACATATTTTATACAAATTTGAACTTTATGGGCTTATAAAAAAATTTTTGTGAAACCATCTTCGATATTTTTTAGTTACAATTAGTATTACTTATATTTAATCCTTTAATTCATTTTCAAGAGTTTTTGAACAGCTAAAAAAATTTTATAGATATTTAAAAAAAAAAAACTTACAAAAATCGAAAATTTAAATTGTTTATAAATAAGTCAAAATATGTCAAAATACTTTGAAAACTTAACCATGTATAGAGAACACTAATATAAAGATTTGGTGAAAATTTCAAGTTGTTGCGGTTTTTAATTTTTGAGTTAGAGTATTTTAAAAAAATGTAGTTTGTAATAACGTGATTTTGCGTAAAATTTCCCGTTTTTTCGTAATTTTTTTTATGTTTTTTTCGATTTTTGCAAAAATTATTAAAAAAGTTGGATTTTTGACATGCCCAAGTATCATCTACATTCACTTTCCTTTCAAAAAAATTGGTGTATAAGCAAATCGAAGCATTTTTACTGCAAAAAAAGTTGTCGTCAGACACAAAAAAAAAAAAAAACACATTATTGTAAAATCAATAGATTCCATCACTCCGTTCAGAATCTAAAAATGAATTAAGTGTCACCTGAGTGATAAGTATCGTAAATTAATTAATAATTGAATAAAATGAGCTATTACAATTCAACAAGAAATAATAATGTTTCATTATCTCGGGGTATTTTTCTAGTAGTGTTGTCAAACCTCAAGTGAGACATTTACTGCAGTATCGTAAGACGTATTACAATACAATACAAATCTATACTGTCCGAGACCAGATTTTTATGTTATCAACATTTTATAGTGAAAATTTAAATAATTATGTTAAAATGTATACATCTCACCATTTACAATATTTGGCGTTACATATTCTATAACCTAACAAATTCTAGATTATTGGCTATTAACTCTTAAAATAACAAAAAAAAAAAAAATACTATACAAAAAAATCTTAGCCACATATTTTATTTTTCACACGCTCTAAAATGTTCGGGAGTTTATCGATTCCGCCGGCTATCGATTCCGCTGATCATTTGTATATATTGATTGCGTCGAATATTTTTATATATCGATTCCGTCGAAGATTTATTTATGTATATAAGCTTATAACTTATATATTATAATGTTAAAACATTTTCGGATTTTTTAAATACATAATAATATTGTTTCCAGCAGACGTCTCTTTTTGGTGATCCCGACAAATTTTATTATTAGCTCAGCTGTAAACTTTTATTGATTATTTTAATATAAGTAAGATTGGTATATTATCATTGGTACAAAAAAGTTACAAGTTGTATTACAATTTTTATGTTTTCGTTTTTCGTGTTCAATATAACATGATACCTACTTATATATAATATATGATTTTTATTAATCGTAACTATTTTTTCCCCATCACTTTTATATTGTACACAAATCACTAATTTAAGAGTTTATAAATATACTTTGGTTATACTTAAAACTTATATAGTATGTATAATTATTTATTCAATAAAATGTATATATTTTTTTTTCTTACTTAGCCTCGTGCCACTCTACAGTCATGCTAGATATGATATATATAGTATGTATAATGTAATGTGTATATAGTGATGTTACTTGTATATATATTTTCGGCGGAATCGATAGCTGGCGGAATCGATAGCTGGCGGAATCGATAAATAAAAATATTCGGCGCAATCGATAGGTTTCTTACAGGTAAAAAGACCTTTTCGGTGGAGTCGATATACGACCAAAGTGTTTGTGGGCCCTAGGCACAATGCTTATATTGCCTACGCCCTAATACAGCCCTGTAGACGGATAATAACACGAGGAATATATTAAAAATACATATTACATTCAGACGAGTACTGCCAAAGAATTATGAACGATGTACATCACGTAGCCGGGTATATTATTGCGTTTGAGTGTTTGGTTATAGTTTTCTTCTGTTTTTCATTTTAATTGTATTTTGTTGAATATGAATATGTATTAGGTATTATACATTATATATAATATATTGTATATAGTCAAACCGAGGAATCGAAAGTAAAAATATAAAAACCAAATCAAAGAATATAAAATAATGACTTTTAAATTTTTAATACTTAGGTATTTGACATATTTCCATGTAATATATTTTTTTTAAACAATATTATTTTTAAAAGATCGTATAATACCTAAAAGCAATTTTAATTTTAATTTAAAGTTTTAAGATCCGTGTTGTTTTAGTCAATAACGCAAATTGTAGTTGATATCGTTGTTTAGGCTTTTTGTACTTTTTTTTCTTCTTTATATTTCGCAACGAATATT
Source organism: Chaitophorus viminalis (assembly GCA_025469195.1). Taxonomy (NCBI): domain Eukaryota; kingdom Metazoa; phylum Arthropoda; class Insecta; order Hemiptera; family Aphididae; genus Chaitophorus; species Chaitophorus viminalis. The sequence continues at coordinate 234,705 of JAIPRK010000186.1, forward strand.
ATTCGTTAAATAACATTTTCAAAACCGGAAGCTTAGAAGTGTAAGACCACTAAAGTGTTGTACGGCATAAAAACAGCTTAATTCGCTTATTCATAGTGAGTAACATTTTTTTTTTAACCAACAGTGAGCTTTACACGTTCTTTTAGCAGCAACGGTTGGAAAGCGTAGGAATTGTCGTTTATTATTATTTCCCACCATAATAAATGCGTACAAAGAGTGCTTTTTCGGTTTAATTACCGAGAGAGCGCATGTTATGAAAAAAATGCACATTTCAAATTCCAGCTGTTTTTCATCATGCTCCTTGTTAAAAGTATAATATTAATATATTATTTTATATTATATTACAACACAGCGCGTACAATGTGATAATGCTGCAAACTGTGTAGTATATATATACCTACAGCCTACGGTACACGCATTGACCGTGTTTGTTTTAATATCTTAAAAATTCAGGATTAATATGTTTTAGTGAAAATTATATAATATAATAGACGATAAAAAAAACCCTGTGCGTGCGAAAATATTTGAACACTATGTTAATTATTTATTTTTGGACGAGAAGAAAACGTAAACTGTTTCGAACGAGTACAATCAACGGTTTTTTGTATATTTGTAGTAATTATAATTTTTTCATCGGTCATCACGGTTAATACGATGAAGATTTATAGTTTGCACACGGATTAAGCGACAAACAGAACAATATAAGAAGTTGCAGCCGATCAAGGACCCGTAGTAGTAGTGTCATAGACTTATAAAATTTCCGTCAGCTAATGTACTGTACTTTGTACTTTGTATGGCATCAGTAAGTTGCATAATAGTATTATAATTTAACTGCAAGTCCTAAGCACCATCCTGCAGTACGCGACATAGTTTTTGCTTCGTGAATAAATGCACTGATTTCGACGGATCAAAATAGTTCACTAAAGACGTCCCCACACGAATGAATGTGACGAGTGTGTCGACTAAAACGTCGGAATTATATTCTATGTAACAGTAATTTTAATTAAAATACAAACATATAAGATTATACTAGTTTTTCGAGAGCGGTATAGTAGTTAATCGAATATGTTTTATTCGATTTTTTTTTCTTTCCATAAAATAATCGATATTTCGTTGTACGGGGACTGGATTATAATATTTCAGTTATAAACGATGATACCTATTCATACGGCACGTTACTACAGCGAAAAAATTGTTCGGAAAATCCTTGCACAGTCCAAATATTTTAGTGAAACAAAAACCGCCCGGAAAAAAATGTTCAAAACAATCCGGTCAGGTCCAGCCCAAAAAAAAAAAAAAAATATTTAAGACTGATAAAAACTTTGATGATGTTTCCACAAACGTAATACAATTGATTTAGGAATAGTACTCGTGACTGTATGTATACGTTCTTATACTATATAGTTAAAAATATTCCGATTTACAGTTTTTTTAATAGTAAATTCCACGTTTTCGAGGGGCACGACTGATATGTCAAGCAAAGATCGAGTAGCATCCAACTTTGAATTTTCCGCGAACGTATAGTATAATATTTGATAATATAGTATTACATCATTGACGCGGTGTCCAGTGTGTGGGTATAGAAACATGTGCGTGTGCTCTGCTATCCTTTATTCCATTATATTATGTATGATAAATAATGCGCATTGACATTTGACGCTAACACGCAGCAATATATTGACACTAATAATGCTTATGCGTACGTTTATATGCATACCGCGAGAATCGAATGATAATAAACAGCGAATAATTTATGTACAATTATAGAGATCCACTGAGAGACACACGTGCATTCCTATCACAGGTTCCGAATATCCCGGTGCCATTTTACGATCGATGTAGACCTATTATTATGGCATTTACGCAGTTTCAACGATACGTCGTCATATAACATAATATATAATTAATGTACTTGCATGTACTAACACCGTGCATATATTATTATTCAGGGTACCGCGCAAAGATAAAAATCTTCAACATTTCCGAAAATGATAGAATAAAGTATTTTCTATTTAGTAATATCTTTACCAAAACGTACAAATTCAACGTTGAAAATCAATATTTTGTCGTCCTATTGTCCACGCGCGGGTCGAGTCGCGTATATAATCGTGTATAAAATAGAATATTCGATTATACCTTGTTATTTCGCAATTATTATGACTTATAACATATATATATATATATTAGGGTGTTTCTTAGTCATATGAAAAAAAAAAATTGTGCTATATTTTTGATCTCACCCCCTAAATCGGTGTGTATACATATAAAAATGAACTGCAAGACATTTTAGGTCATTCAAATAAAGTTAACCCGTGCCGACTTGAAGTTGAAGTTTGAACTTAATGTATTTTTAAATAACTTTAGATTTGATGTTGCTCATTCTGATGCGTCGAAATTAATCGAAATTGAAGATGATAAACAGTTTCTAATAAACCAACGTTTACCTGGGCGTCCTGGTTGTCTCGGGGTATAGATATTAAAGGAGCAATAAAAGAAAATATTCATATTCAACGATAGTCGAATGAATTGAAAATAAAAGAAATGTATAATACAAATTGTGCTTCAACTTCGACATTACTTGACATATATATCGACTTTATCGATTATATACTTATAATCCTATAACTGGTATGTGATACATGTTCACGGAACACCTTGTATAGACGGCGGTGGTGAAATCCCTCGGATACGTATATAATATAATAATGCACATAAACATATAGAGACCCTGTATAATATGTTATACTGAAGCGCGCCAATGTGTCGCCTATACTGAATTGTCATATATGAAAATTCACTGCAACACATGACCGTCGTCTGAGCGTTACGGGGATAACGATAATAATATGTGTGTACATCATATACATGGATATATTGTATATGATATATATATATCATATATGGCAGGAACCTTTACGCGCCTGTAATTATAACTACTTTACTAACGAGGGGGGAGGGGGGGCGTTAATGTTTACCAGCTGTAACGCATACGCCATAACGATACGATATGTTATATTAAAATAATATATACGTGTGCGTGTGGGTACGGTAGTTAGCAATAAACCGTTATAGTCCGTAATCCTATGGTACGTGCACATTATATCACATTGATGTATACGAGTAGTATGCACGTACGTACAGTAGGTATAATATAATATGTAGTCTACGGCGATTCGCACCCCATTTGCAGGCGACCAAATTAGCAGAAAACGCATCCGTCTGCTGCAGTCATTTCCAAGACGTTCGGCGCCTTGACGCGATGGCGTGTACTCATTTTACTTATATTAATACATATAATATATACTCACATATTATTATAACACTTACCGACCGGGGTGAAATGTGTCTGCGAGAGAGACGTGTGTGTGTGTACGCTCGTCTCATCACAAACAATTAACCGTATCACCCTCGTATACAACGCGTAGTTTCTTTGTTATTTTTCGCGTTGCTTTTTTTTTTTTCGTTTATTAGTTCTTCGCATGTTTTTAACCGTTTTCTTTTTATTTTCTATCGTCCATCAACATCTTTGCCAATTTCCTTCGCAACCCAAGCACCTGGTACACAACGCGTATAATATATTAATATCCGTACCGTCATCATCTCCCGCCCTATTGTCCCATTACGAACCGCTTACGTGATCTGAGTATATCTATTATAATTATTATTATTATTATTATTATTATTATTATTATTATTATTATTATTATTACTATTACGACGCCAGTTTTTTCGATTAAAAGCTACTATCGTTTTTCGCTGCAGTAGCTGTTATTTATTATTAATAATTTTTTATCCGTCGTACACGCAATGTGCGATTCATGTATTTATGTTTACATGATCAAGCGCGAAATAGGTTTTATTTAAAAAAAAAAAATAAAAATAAAAATACTGAGAGCATAATGCCATAATTTAACAAATATAACTTAAACTTACAGTGGCAGCAGCAAAAAGTATTAAGAGATCAATTGAATGCAATATCATTATTTTCATTAATTCAATATTAGATTTTATTATTGTATTTTATAATGTTATAATACTCTCAGTGATCTCTGGAAAAAATTATACAGCCTTCAAATGTAACAAGTCACAAAACATAAATTGTAATATTTGATTCTAGCCCATACCTACTGTATGCATCGTTTTACACGACTGTTACAGGCACATATAAGAGTTGTATATGATTGCAATTTACTGGCCTTCTCTTATTTATCTACTATAATATACCATTGATTTTGGAATGAACCAAATTCAACGCTTAACCTTTAAATATCTATTGGCTAAATTTCTCGTTGACTTATGATCAAGAAACTTTCCGTGCGTACGTATTATATTATAATTTATAGGTAATTGTTTTGGTGTCAAAAGTAATTATAGCGCTAATGAACATGGTAACAATAAGCTAACTACTTAACTACCTAACGCACGGGTTTAAATTAAATAACAATAATGCGCGCGTGGTTAGGTTAGTAAAAGGTTTTCGGTGATTTTTATCATAAATTATACATGCACCGCATCAGTTGAGTCTCGATGCGACTCTAATCCGAAGAGCGAATAACAGATATGAAATAGCCTACAAGATTAATTAATATTACATCCGGAGAGACTTGATAGTTGATAATAATATGTCATATGAATCTTTTTTGAAACTATGCGCTGTACCTACCTAAATGATTATTTAAAACTCATATTTTGTTATACCATATACTTTTTCTTATTACTGGAATAAATAAAATAAAATCAATGAAAAATAAAAAATATATAAGGTAGATTATATATTATATTACATAAGATACCTGGTCATAAATTATTACGTATGTACATAATATGTACAGTAATAGTCCTAACATATTATTCCGTTGGATAAAACGTAGTGGCTTCATTTGAACCGCGCGTTATTATCATATTATATTTGTGTGTTTAAAATACAACATTTTGGTGGTTTGGACTGTTTCTTAAATTGTTTTCCCATTACATATATAGTATTATATCTCTATAATGACGCAGTTTTCAGCATAAACAATTAACAAACAATGACTGCCCAACCTGGCCAGCATAGAATCCCCTTATATTACGATATAAAAGCGTGTTAAAAGAAAAGGACCAAATCGATAAACACCAGGAGTTACCTATATCGAGGAAGAAATTCTAAACTCAAGTATCAAAAACCGTTCTTTCCAAAAACTAAAATCATCACTGAGACGAAGGAAAACACCCCAAATACGTGGCAGACTGAATGGCAGAGAGAGACCCGGAGGCGTTCATGTAGATAACGTGCGCACTCCAGTTTTAAGCACAGACGTCCCTAGGAAAATTTGGGTTAAACTCAACAGAATACGCATAGGACGAGGTAGATGCAACGAACTTATGCCTAAATGGAAGTTCAGGGAGAGTCTAGAATACAATATTTCATTCTTGATTGCCAATTAAGAAGTTACGATGGTGATTTGGAGGACTCCGTCAAAGTGACCCCTGAGGCAGTGACCTGATTAAATTCCTTGGATTTAGATATCTAAACCAATTTAATTTAACTTAATTTAATGTGATACTTGTTATGTTTTGCTTCGTTTGTATTAAAATGTGTATCTGTATTAGTCATAACTCATAGTAATAATATCAATAATTTAATTTAACCCATCATAAAGTCATAAGCTCATTGTAAAATCATACAAATAATAATAATCACTTTATGAAGACTAAATACACGCAGTATTGTTATCTATTAGTTATTGATTAGTTAATATTGTATGTTTTATTAGTTAATAATAATGATACTAATTAATTATTATTACATTATATTATATTAATTTATTTGTAGAAAAATATGTGAAAATATGTTGTGTTGAGATTCCAGACAGGATTTTTGGTGTAATGGATAATGGTGTGCATATACTATGCGCATTACAGGAAGGAAAAAAAATGAACCGACGCCACTGACGAAACGTGTTGCTCACGTGTTGATCATTAACAGCAAGGGTGTGCCGTACCAACTGCAATTTGTAAATGTTAATTAAATATTCGACGGTATCCATCCGTGCACGTTAAACTGCTATAAACGTCGAATTCTCGTCCGAAGACTCCCCGAGACGTTTAATGGTGAGTTTGCACGCATTGGTCGCACGTTTGTTACTGACGATAATAGTGATAAAATGTCGGTCTTTTGATTCCGGTGCGCCGACTCATTCGTGTTCATCCGCGTGTAGGTGTAATTGACGAGCGTTGGTCTTTATCCTCTGTCGCGCGTGCGACTCGACTTGGAAGTCAGAGAGGGGACTTTGGTGATAAGCGTATTCGGGCTTATCGCCGGGGTATCAAGGCGAAAAGAAAAAAATTAAAATAAATAAATATTATTATATTATGACCTTTTCGCTCGGCCGTCACCCCTGTGTCGCACAGCGGTCTGGATCACGCGGCAATAACCGTCTATAGAAGAAAGCTGGTCGAACGACGAGAGGATTTTTTTTTTTTTTTTGCCGGCCCGTCAGGTCAGCCATTTGATTGATGAGACGTGAGAAAAATGGCGTTTTCCCTTAAAAAATTATCTCCACCGTCGAATTACATTACATTATGTGCATCGTGTACCTATACGGCATAATATCATATACGTACGGACGATTATTGTACACACGCGCCGAGTGACTTGGCATTAAACAATTAACCAACATCCCACGAGCGCGTTTGGTGTTCTAATCCTCCTCCACCTTTTCTCATTCGTTTCATTCTCAGATATTTAATTTCTCCTCGTCCCAATTCTTCTTGGCGTCTTCGTCCGGCCATCTCGGAGACGTGGGTGATTGGGAATATTAGTCGATTATTAATCACCCGTTTTGTGCAGAGCCGCGGTCGATCACCGCCAGTACTCGGTGTCGTCATATTATTAGTGTTATTACATACGCGATCAGACTCGTCGAGTATTTGAAACAAACAACCCAGTAATGTTCAATTAATTTCAATTATCGAGTCAAAAGTCCAAAAGTCCAAAAAAAAAAAAACGACCAATATATTTTTCTATATCATAAAGTATAAAGTCAGACGTATTCATACTGTACAATTTAGTAAGTAATTAATGCCGTTTTTCCACGTCAAATTTTTCAACCTCTACGATCACTGTTTTTTCTACACTTATAATTTTAACCATATAAATCGGTTTTAACGTTTACACGCAGCTTACGGCGTGCGTGGGTCTTAATTTCAAATCAATCATTCCTAAGACTTATTTGGCATTACTGCCTTTCAATATTGATAATAGTGACGTTGACAAATCTATGGTTCTTGTTTATAATAATTCAGTCTTTCTGGATGTAGATCTTATTAGACATTGGAAATAACGTAGTTTCCTCTTTTACACAAATAACATCTAACAATTACGATGACTCTAATAATTCCCGATAAATTATTTTCAGGATTTTTTAATCTTCAATAAACTGTCTCGCTCGCATCTTATCGTCGACCCAAACACTTGACTTCTGTCAACGTACTATATCGAACAAAGCTTAAACACTTAATACGACTAGATTATATCGATATTAAGTAATAATAACGAATAATAATGGATAACTAGCGAAAATAACCAGAGGGTTGGACACGTCGGAAAACACGTTTGAAAAAAGAAAAACCAAAAAAAAAACCAAAAGATCGAACGCAGACCGTAAACAGCAAAAAACGAATACGACCATAACCGATGGCATTGAATATGTAGTCCTGGCAAACCACGTGTGTAAGCACCTGCAAGCAGCGATTCGTACGCATTTGCAGTCATCCCTTCAAGTTGGCGGTTGCGCGTGAGTTGCTGTATATTATGTTCGGGACTGAATAATTAACACTCTTGAGTCATAACACTTATGCACGTCGCATGTGTCATTACTTGCTAACTGCTATATTACGTATAACGGAGATAATGGAAAAATATCGTAGCACTTAGAACCGTCGCAACTAGAACTTCCTGTTACACCCTGTATATGTAAAACATGTATTATTATATATAGCTGCTGATGTGCACGGTCTTCCGGACAAAACCTGCAACAAACCGTCGTCACGATTCCGGGTTTTCGGCGACAAAATATTTAATTTTTTCCGTCCTCAATACGTGAGCGGCTTTTCATCGACTGTTGTCGGTTGTTTCGCAGAACCGCATGTACACGGGCCCTGGTGTACGCAGTTAAACGTTGTGTTGCAAATCAACACCGTATTTGTGTGCAAATATACTAAAATATACGTGCGCGACTATATATATATATATATATATACGAGTTTATAATATATAGGTACCCGTTGATTGTACTAAATATTATAATATCGTACTATATTAATATCATACAATACTTACGCATACCTATATCGTTTCCGTGTGTACGTTTTTTGGAACGACGCAAGTGCAGTATACGAAACGCATAATGTATACCTACATATTATAATATGATATCGAAACCCTTTCGAGCCCGGCGCGTCCGACCGTGAAGAACACGTTGAATCGCGACGAGACCGGTAGCCTCGCGGTATGCCCATCGATTGGCCGTAAGTAAAATAATAATAATAATAATAATAATAAGTTGTTTGTTTTGTATAATATTATACCGTTTTGCGTGTCCGGCCATCCGTGTGTCGTCGATAAATGCACTGTCCCGCCTTGGGCTGTACCTACTGCAGGACGCGAGATACGAGGCTTTCCGTTATTGCCCTTGTTATCGTCATTATTATTACATGTTTATGTAAACCTACCGTCGTCGTCGTCTCCACCCCGAGTGCACCTGGTACGTGTATAATATGCCGTTGTCGGACGCCATAGTTTTTAGCTGATGTTACGAGTGCCAGGGCCTGACCGGAAGTTTATGTGCACTTAAGACTATTTACCGAAACACTCGTACTATACGGGCACCGCGGTGCACTGAAACAGGCACTTAAACATCATCATGTTCTCATGTTTTCTTTATATATATATACCTGTAGAAACGAAAAATATCCACACGATTTCGATTCGAACACAGTTATATAGTTACATGCATGATGTATTACACATGTGAATAAATATGATGCTTAATAATAAATATAATTTTATGTATTTCGAAACTGTTAGCATTATAACTTACGACACCGAGTGTCAACGTTTAATAACAGTTAAAGAAAAATTGATAATTTCTATAATTAATAACAAAGATTATTATTTTATGAAATATATTGTTGGGATCAAATAACATTAATAATTAATATGTCTGTAAAAAATTATTTACGGAATAAAGTAGACTATTTATCAAATACACCTTTCGGTATTCTTCTTATGAATAATCTAGTCTCCTAAATCCGGGTATAAAAGTGTGCATTTTTAAAGTTTTAATCAAAATAAAACATTCATTATTTCTGAAAAATTTTATTTCAATTTCAGTAAAAAAAATTAATGATAAATTCCGTTTACCTGATAAAGTATCATTATCGGTCATAAATAAATCAATTTAGAAGAAGTACGTTTAATTTATACTACGGTTAAGTTTCTTTTATATTTAATGAAAAAAGTTTTTTAATCGACTTCTTCTAATAAATTTATTTTTCTTATACTAGCTGTTAGTCGGATGTCAAAACGCGCTTATATATTAATGACAAAACCGTCACCGCCTGAGATGTGTGATATTTTTACTTGAACGGGTCCGTCGTAAATTAAATTATAAATAAATCAAGTCAATGATCGTATATATAAAATATACCCTGTACAGTGCTACATCAAGTAGAACGTTATAATGTGAAATAAAATTACTACTTTAAAAATTATCACTAGACAGTTTGAGATTTAAGACTTTGTGCCTTTTAGATATTTTTGCTGCGTGTGTATTAATATGGTTTGTTAGAAAAACCATGCTTGCTACTCGTTGAGCGTTTGGTTTGCGTATTAAATGTGCATTATTTTTTTCCGAGTGAGACTGATCATTTTTGTAGTTTTATTTATTTTAATTGGATGATCGGCGATTTTCTCCGTTCAACACGGTGCGGTGCTCGGATCGTTTACCCGATATCGTGCATATTATTAAGATTTTGTATGGACAATTCTAGGCAGATGTTGGCAATAGGCGCAGCTATAATAATATTATTATTATTATTGCAGTCTAATTTTGAAGCTGAAAACACAACCATGTTACTCATTCGGTGTAAAATATGGAAAAATGTAAATCAAAAACTTAAACAGACGTTATTATGTTATCATAAATGCCCCGCAGTCGACTCTTTGTACACAATATATTAATTAAATCAACGTTCCTCATCAAACACGAGAATTAATAAAATGCATATATTTATTATATGATATACGTGGGCGTATATACATACATAATAATATAATATATAGTTCCACGCGTGTTGAATACATAGTGGCAGTATTACATCAATATTATAACCGTTGTTGTTGCCCTTATTTTCTAGTTAAAATTATGTATACTTTAATGAACATCGTACTAATTAAATGTTTGTTTTGAGTAAATTTACCAGCAAACTTCATTCATTATTCAGTTTCATAAATCTCATAGCAGTAACAACTATACCATAGTAATAATAATTATAATAATGCGTACACGAAATAAAACAACATTGTTATGCCACGTCACTACGTCATCGTCAGTAACATTCTGTTAAACGCGACGGACAAGTATACGATGTATGCTCGTGGACACGAGTGTTACGAATGATGTAGAAATATTGTTGTATCTTAATTTTTTTTCGCACCACGAATTTGATCACTGTAACCTTTTTTTATGTTTTCAAAAACATGCATCGATGTGAATTGGATTCGGACAGAGCTTCTTAGCTCTTATGTGCGAAATAACCGTTGCGATAATGTTGGACATGTATGATGGATATGATAAATTCACACTTGCGTAAAATGGTTAACTCATCTATCACCCTATTTCAGGTATTACGATCTAATATTAAGAAAGACTGGGAATATAATGCAAATATAATGCACTATAAAGATCTAAAAAAAAAAAAAATCCTTTTATTTTATAAAAATTTTGATCATGCACTAAAAATATTTTTTTTTTTAATAATTTTACAGATAGATCTTTGATTTAGACTACTATATGCGGAAAAAAATTATTTCCGTATTTTAATATGTTTGGATAATGAATATAAATAATAATAATAATAATAATGAATGTATATTGAATAAATTATTAATTTACGTGCAATATATAGGTACCTAATAATTATAAATAAATACAAATATATAATAAATGTACATCAATACACAATGATAATAATTATTACACATGTAAAGATCTCAAAGTGAAATTTTAAAACACAAATTTATTGAGGGGCTTTCTCTTAGAGGTAAGCACTTCTAAGCCCCCCCCCCCAAAAAATTGCACTTATGGTCGGCTTTATAGTCGAACGCGGTAGTATACGATATATTAGGGTATATATGTCTGTGTTGCCATATCATGTGTAATATTATCAATGATGTTTCTCTCCATTATTGTCGAAACACATCGTGGTTATTGTTGTTATATTACTGCAATACCACGTGGTGACAAACCACCGAAACCGTTTTATGCGCACGAATTGCCCATCCCGTGAGGACGCGACGTCAATATATGTTATTATGCGTTGGTAAATATATATATATATAAATATAAGTGTAACACGTGCCTATAAAGATTGTTATTTATTACAATGTACAACATGTGCAGTGCCCGGTTATAACCGAAATGTCCCAAAAACGCCGTTTACAGGCAGTAGCTAAGGGGTCGGTGAGACGACGATCGCCAACTTGATCCCCTTCTAATCAGGCATTTTGAATCTTATGCTTTTTTTCTTCAACGCTTGATGAAAAAAAAAAAGATTAATTAATTATTAAAAACCAGTCAATAGTATGAATAATAAAAATGTGTTACATTTTATAAAACTATTAAATCGGATGGCACCTGCTTGCCTACTATTATTACACATCGATATTGAAAGGACAAAATTCCTGGCTTAAAAGAGTATAACAAGTTGATATGCATTCATCAACATAATTCAAAATAATTGCATTTATAGTAATCGTCATCCGTCAGTATTCATAATTTTTGTGTTTAATCAAAATTATTGTTGTGTGTTTAAATTTTATAAACGTGTTTTAATAATTTGCCTTGTTACTAGCCAAGTATGTTATCCTTATAATACTTTTGTTGAAAATATATGTCGAAGACTCCATGTCTTCCTAGTTGTATCTATATGGAGGGGCTCTTGTTTACTCGAATAAAGTAATGCGGGCCCATCCAGGCCGCCAATGGTTACAGGGTACCGCGTTTCGCGGATAGCTGCTCGCAGGACGTTGACGATGGCGCGCGCTCGGTCGAACGAATCGTCCTCCAAACACCGCGTTCACACCCGGCGCTGATCCACCTGTTCGTCGTACTCTATTGTCATAATGATACGTATCACGATAACGCGTATTACAGGTATGTTCCGCGAAACATTAAAAATGAATTGCCTATCGATTTTTAGACCAAAGTCTGCTGCAGAAAACCTAATGGTTTTGACGAGCCGTTTATACAAATGTAGGAATACATTTGGTCGTTTATCAAAACATGCAGGTATCCCGGATTGTTGAGAGAGATAACAGTAAAAACATAAAAAAAAACCACCTATTCATCCATTGGAACGCAATTAAATGTTTACGAGAATATGTCGTACCGTAGTACCGTGAGTTTACCAACCACTAGCGAAATTTTCTAACACAACATTTCTAGACGGATTTTTATAACACCGTGTGACGCGTGTGTGCGTCGGAAATAAAATCGAAAGACGTCTGCCATGGCACTGGAGCACGAAACATTACACAATCGCTGTCGTTTACGCGATCGAACCAGGCCTGGATTAACACTATCGTAGGCCCTAGGCTCAGTGCTTATTGTTGCTCAGTGCTTATTGCTATGTGTTAATACGGTCCTGCATTGTTCAGTATTTAAATGATTAAGAAACTTTATGTTTGGGAGAGGTAGTGTTGAATATTTGAATCTCATTGTTCAGCCTTTGAAAACAAAAATATTTATAACATAAAGTTCAAATCTTAACTTTTATAACTATAACTTTATATCTGATAACAATTTTAACACATCTTAAAAACAATTCATTTTATTCAAAATATATTTAAAATTAAATTGCTAAAAACCATAAAAAACAACTCATATTTTATACCATTTTGCATATTTATTTATACAGTTTTTATCAATTTATCCAATATGATTTCAATAAGTAATTATTGCGAAACACGATAACGAACATTTAGTATACTAGAAATATTATACAAATATTTAACTTGTTGTACTAACGTCTACAGATATTATATTAACTCTTAAAATAACAATAAAAAAAGTTAGTACTACAAAAAAATTTTAGCCACACATTTCATTTTCATAGTTCTTAAAATGTCCGTAGGCCACTGTGTGCCTACTATAGACACTGTGTCTATAGGGCCTATGTCCCAATACAGCCCTGAATCAAACGCGTTTTTATGCTGTGTTGTTATTACTGCTACCGTAGCGGAAAGTTTACCGGCGTGATTGCTGAGCTCGCGGGTAAGACTACGCGGAGATGATACGCGTGAGGGAACGAAAACTTTTAAAACCGCCGCCGCGATATGTGTGTAGAGAAGATGTAACCTAAACGTCAGCACGAAACCGACTATTATTTAAGAATAAAAAAATAGAAATTAAAACGTTTCCAACGCGCGTATATAGGAGTTCGCGCGGACGTGCTAACGACTTTCGACGGAGCTATAATCACAATGTACATATACAGTAAAAATATTTAATTTCGACAATCGTATGGTTTGGTGTGTGCATATTAGACTCTTAATTATTATTCTTTATTGCTTTCGGACGCTGGCTCGGGTTGTAAAAGATAATTGAATCATTTCAAGTTCTATTTCGTATATTATATTTCCTTATAGTCCATTACGCGCGTTGTGTATTTATAAAAAATAAAAAATAAAATATTAATCGTCTAAAACGGTCAAAGTCATGTACAAATAAATTGAATAAAATTATTTCATTGCTGATTTTAAGTAGGTACTCAATAACATATTTTATATTTATATATATATATATATATATAGCTCCGAAACATGGTGCAGGTATTTTTAGCTATTTGAGTTGATTGTTTTTTAGATCCTATTGACCAGATTTTTTAGTGTGTATCGTTGTTTATATTATAACACATAACCATTTCTAACAGTATTGGAAAATAAATTAAAAAACAAAAACTATGAAATAAACACGTTTGTAATTATAATTTTGTATAATCTAAACGCAGACAGTTATAAAATAAAGTTGTAAAATGCAGGCATATTTTATGGAGTCATGGTATTAATTATAGTTATGTTTACGTAGATAAAAATTATGTGGTTACATTATACGCACAGGCGTTAAATAATTAAGTCCTAAATCAAATGTTCTCAGACATACATTTATACTTTATAATATATTTTAACAATTCTTTTGATCGAAATTATACTCGTAGTTCTTGATCATCAAAAACTTAAAATTAAATCGAAAATATTCTTTTATGTATAAATTATTTGAACAAATATAATTTTTTTAATTTAATACTCGAAATGAATGCTATTTAAAAATAATAAGCGTGCGAATGTTTTAAGACTAGTAGTCAAAAAAACTTCCAACTTTTGTTTAAATATAACTAACAATCACTGAAATATTTGGGTACACATTATTATGTTTGTAATAGTTACAATTGTAATATTTACAAAATTAATTATTCATTGTTTAAAAATGGTTTGCATTACATTGTCATTACAAGAGAAACCTGAAATAAATTAATATTAAAATATAATAAATAAACCTGTAATATTGAATTAAATTTAACTGATCACTTTTTTTATGGGGAATGTGTGAATGAATATAGAAATTTGTTGTTGACATTTTTTACAGAATTACTATTGAAAATTACAATACCACGTTATCACATTGTAGTATGGTACTATTTACATGACGTATATACATGTATAATATAACATGTATGGCAACAATCGATTACCTTTATAACATTATATTAAAACGATTATATTAAAATTGTCATAAAAAAATAAAAATAACTCTTATATGTTTAGTTGCACGTTTAATGAAATATATTATTATATTTAATATTTTTTCTTTGAATATTAATTTTTCGTTGAAATCAATAGTTGGAAGAAAAAATGATTTAGTTGGTAATTTGAGTTATTTCTAATGATTACGATAATGAATAAAACGTTTACTGCGCATGTTTAAAATAAACAAAACTTATAACACACGGTTATTATTATTATTATTATTATTTTTTTAATTTGCCTGTATACACACTAAACGTTTTCAACGAATTCGATACAGCGAGTGTACAAATTGCCACCTACAAAATTAATTAATAACAGTATATATGGCACCTATATGTTAATTATTACTTGTCTATACGGTTGTGTATAATGCCACTCGTCTCGTACCAATTGGTTAGGTTAACCGGTACACCACCTTGTTTCGCGATGTCAACCTTGGATTCGTTTTAATTACACGCGGTGTAGAGGTACCTGCTCCGTGATCCCATCGTTAGGACTTAAAGCAGACATTACGAAACGCTGCTCTACTCGCGGACACTCGCTGACGTGCACAATATTGTGAAAAACAAAAATTGCGTTCAAGATCTAACGGTACGGAATATATTATTCACCGCGACGCTTTACATATAATATATACACACACCTGTACATATATCATGTATAACGCGCGCTGACTGTTTCGACTATCCTTGGCGCGGCGGAAAAATAATCGCGTATGTACCACAAACCTTGACGAGGTCGAATTACACGTACGTATATAATATATGTACATAAGTCCGCTAAAACGCCGTCGTGAAGGGTTCAAGTCCTATAAATATTACGCTAGTGACGCGCCCGAGGTCTGAAATGGGTTTTTAGCATGTAGAGCGACCGATATAATAATATCCGGTACGATATTATGTTGCGGCGTTGCAGGTCTCGTCCGAGTGAAATCGACTGTTACGATAATATGCCCAACAGCTTATTGTAATGCATGCACGACAATAATATGTATCGCTTCGTGTGCAAGACGAGATGAATAACGTCTTGGACCTTGGACCCATCATCGTGGGGCTTTGGTCTCTTTTGCACTGCGTTTTGGTCCAGGCGCAATCTGAATCCGAAACAGTGCGAACTGTTATTGTAAAAGCGAAATTGTAAATAATGATAAAATACAAGCTGCAATTTGTATGTTAGGCAATAATGAATAGGCTGTCATTTCTGATGACATTCGAGCAAACACAGATTTGAATGCAATTTTAAATGATAAAAATTAAACGATATATTTCTTAGGTTAGTTATTAAAGAATTATTTATTCTTTATTAGTTACTTTTTTATAAGTCGTAAGTTGTAATTATATAAATAATTCAATTGTGTATATCTTGTAATTCATTTGTAATTGCATTTTCCACCGTAATGTAATTTTTAATGTTTTAATTAATTACTGTGCGATTTTGCGTAATGTGTAAACTGTAATCATGAGTAATTCGCGAACCCCTGGCTGTCCATGGACCATCTATTGGGCACCACTGGCTCTAAGATAATAGTTATCATAAACAGGGTTCGCATTACTGAAAAAATATTTTACCCATTTTATTTAGATTAAAGCAATTTTAAGGGGCAGGTGTTGTTGTTAGGTGTTATTTCGCCATGGCACATTTGACTTGCTGCTGCGACCGACCGATCGACTACGGTAAAGAGTATCGTGGGGTCCCGTTTTTCCACTTCGTCTGGTGGTCGGGTGGCGGGATTGCGAATTATTAACGGGAGCGCGGTGGCGGGGGATGAAAAAGTTTATGGTGACTCGGGATAATTAAAAACTATAAAACACCATCTGTTTTGCGCAAACCTCCTAACGGCCGAGACCCGAGAGACTCCGCGGCCCAATCTCTGCGCAGTCGGCGTATTTAATTAGTATATTATATGCGGACCTCGGGTGGGGTGATACTGGTGATAGGGCATGCGACAGAGTGAGAGAGAGAGGACGAGAGGAAGAGCAATTTTTTTTTCTCAAACGGTGAATAGAAATTTACGCATTAAAACGTATAAATTGCTCTCCGATAGGCAGCAAACTCACTTTTGTCACGTTGGTTGCTGCCTTTATAATGCACAGCTGTACGGGTGAAATCGAATACGCGATCCGCTATACTACTGCGCCCTCTATTGTACGCATCGAAAATCCACCAAAGGCGAGACCAACCGGACTAGCGATACACCGTTATAAACTGCCAAATCATCGGACAAACACCTTTCAAAGATTGTGCTCAATAAAATCAGCTGCAGAACAGCAGAACGTTATTTTCGTACTAACAACAGCGATGGTGATTAAGATAAAAAAAAAAAAGGAAAATGAGGCATCAGTTTGAATAATGATTAATATATATATATATATTTACAATGAATAATAATAATATTATATTTCCAACCATAAATTTGTTGTAATAATTTTTGTTTAAATATTATTGATAATCATCAACTTTTTAATAACATATATGTTGATACATGATTAATTATTGTTTGTAAATTCTATAAATAAGGTGAAAATAAAATTTTTATTTATACTTGTTTATATTACTATTATTTTATACAAAGTGAACTCAAACTTATAAAATACCAAAAACATGAGTTATACTTAAAGGGAAGTTGGAAATATATATCTCTTAATTATTATTTAGCATGTTGTAAAATATATATTGGTTATGTTTTGCTGAAATAAATTATTATTATTATTAATATTTTTTCCATGGCCACAATGGAAAACTCAAAAATTTATATTGGCTATTTATAAATGCTGGTGTGCAACGGTGATTTTATATCATTTTGTGTGCACACTTTATCATATAAATGTCCAATAATTTTGTTTTTTTCGTCCGACTATTGTTCTTGTACGTTGTTACGTCGGAATTTACTAAATATCCTAAAAGCCGGGGCTTAACTCGATGAAAAGTCAGCAAACATTACCGTATATCAAATTATCTACAGCAAGCTTTCCGTAAATACATTCATTTTTAATTAAAACAAAAAGAAGAAATTAATTTGGAAAAGTTTTGATTCGTTAATGCTTAATTAAAAATCTAAATTATTCGCTCGAAAAATCCGACTAATTAATAGTTTTATTTAAATTTGTTTTAAATTCAAATGACATTATTCGCTCCAAAGTACTATGAAAGTAGAAAATAATTACCAGAGTTTGGATAAACTATTATAATATTATAGATAGGTACTCTAAATGGAATAAATGGATTATTCAAACTCTTATGGTTCCACTGAAAATTAAAAAACTATTTCGTATAATAATGTATACGTTATAACAAAATATATTCGAATAATTGAATTCGCTTTTAGATTTTTTACGTTCATCACTTTATCGTATGAGTTTCATATATTAATAATTATTAACGTTCGCTGTAGAAAGTGTTATGGATTGGATGTACAACGTTTCCTCGAAAGGATAAATATAATTGATTGGTCACATAATATGCTGTAGAAATTGAAGAAAAATTAATACTAATTTTTCAACTGAATGAAAAAAACAAACGAAATTCATTTCTAAGCAATATAATATACGTTATTAAATTTCCTCGTGCAAGTCCTGACAAAAGTTTTTTTATTCAATTTTTGTTCTTGCTTTCCATAATTTTAGCATAAAATTAAAAATTATCGTATAATATATTTTCAAAAAAAAAAAAAACATGACTTTGTAATAATAATTATATATGGCGTATAAATGTATTATATTCAAACAAGAATAAAATGTTAATTATAACAATTTTATACCCGTCACATAGTTTTTAACCTTCTTGGAAAAGTCCGGACAGGGTTGGCGTTCAAAATTATAACTTCACTGTGTCACCTTAAAAATAACAAGGAGTCAATTACCCTTTACTGATATCCCCCCATCTTCCACCCAATCTACCGGAAAAGTAACTACATAGTTTAAACCACTAGTGCCATTGCCGTGCAAAAAGGATTCGCGTGATACGAATTATTTACACTCATATTTGCACATTTTCTGCGTTCATTTACATCGGGATAGCGTCGTTTTTATTTCTGTTAGCTTAAGTACGAAAAACGAAAAAAAAAAAAAATAAAGAATAAACATATTTTTACCGAAAACGCGTTTTCCGAATTAACTCATTGCTGATCGATTTTATACAGTTTTTCGTGTATTTTATTTCTTATTAATATTATAATTTTCCTTCGACGATTGAACTCGCAAACGTGGTGAAATTTCAAAAGTCACATTAAATAAAGTATTTGGATTGGACGTTTAAGATTTTTTACGTGATTTATCGTTTCGTAGTTTAGTTTAAAAGACGTTGAAAAACTTTTGGAATTAATTGTCTCGGTAAATAAAAATCTCGAGCGCAATGATCTCGAAAATAATTGTTTAATAGATTGAAAATAACGCCAACAACAAATATAGGTGAAACTACGGCGCTATGTCATAAAGTTTAAAAACTATTAGACATAAATTAATTTTACCATAAATATAAGAAGTGTAGAATATTATTATCTTGACTTTAAAGTTTAAATACCTGGCTACCTATATAATATATACGGCAGGCTCTCATTTACGAACAATTATTTAATGGAGCAGAAGACGCAAAGTAATAAGAATATTATTTCTTAACGATTTACTTTAACGATCAATTAATGTGCAACATGGAATCATAAGGATGAATTTTATAAAAAAAAAAAATGTCATGCCTGCAGTGATAATAACAGTATACATATATATATAGCTATCAAAACACGTAAGTAATAGATTTAAAACTGAAAATATTCGAACGAGCAAAATTCCACGTGAATAAAATATAAAAGGAACCCGAAATAAACAATACATTCTATTTCATGGTTTTTCAAAAGAAAATATTATATGTTTCTTGAAATGCGTAAAACATTTTTGACGTTTCCTTTTATTTTCTTGTTTCATACATATCCTTTTGTGTACATGTTATTACGCGTTCTGTCAGAAAAATATAGAAATGAGATAATGCAAACTTTCGCTCAAAATTAGATTTTTGAAATACTATTTCTCAAGTAGATTATATACTTTACAACTACTGAGAGAAAAAAAAATCAGACGGCTGCAGATACGGCCCATCACAAAATAATTATTTTACACAACATCACGTCGAATATTGAGATCAGTGAACTACTGAAACTGTAAAATAAAGTTTTTGAAAGAAGCCCTCAATGAAAATAATAGCATCAAAATCATTAAATTCTTAAATAAAATACAACTTATTAATTCATTTTCACAATGTGAAACACGTATGTAACCATCAATTTATTGTTACAACATAATTTGTTATTTGTTATCTTTTTTTTTTTTTTTTTGTTCTATATCTTTTATATTTAATGTACGTTAGGCTAATAACCCACGATGTTGAAGCCTTATTTCTAATAATAATAAAAAAAAATATATATAAAGTTTTTATTTTTGCGTACACCAGCGTCGTAGATCAAATGTGGTGCGGAATTTGAGTGTAATAAATTCATTTGAAATTTACTTTATTTTTCAAGTTCGTTCCGTACGCATTTTACGCTGCACTGTAATATTTGTAATTAGTCGTAATTAGCTATAGCTTAATGGGAGATGTTTCTTTAGTGAATAATGTTTTTTTTTCCCCGACTTAATAAAATAATATGCATTATACGCAAGTATAAATTCATGTATAATATTATTTTGAGTTAGCGACTAGAGAATACCATTATATTATTATAATAAATTTCAATGAGCTTATATAAAACAGAAAATCGTAAAATGTAACTACATTTAGATAGACGTGTTTATGATGTTCACTATAGTGTATTTATAAAATAATGAATAATATGCTGTAAATCTATTGATAACAATTCTTTTTAAAATTACTTTTTCTTTCCGTTGGATTAATTATGCAATGTTTTTTATCAAATATTCGTTTTATTTTTCACTGTATATGATTGTATAAACTTAAAATATTGATTTTAAAGTTTTTATAATTTCATCATAACCGTATTAATACTGTAATTAAGGTAATGGGTCTATTAACTCCATGTCATTATTATTATTAACTAATTATATCGTTACTAGCTGAATAATCCGGCTTCGCACGGAACAGTCTTGGCCGGAGCATAGTTTTTAATGGAAATTACGATACATATTATATTATTTAGAGCTTAGCCATGGTTGATTAGCCTTAATTTCCCTGTGACCAAATTTCTTACCTGTAGTTTTAGCAGTTCCGCCTAGGGATATTTTTTCTATATTTACCCTTGTAACACCTTTTATTTCTATTATTACTTTAAACGGATTACATATTATAACATTATAAAAATAGTAATGTTAAATATAATAATTTTTATAGTTTATCTTAATTTGTGATATTAGTTCAAAACCTTTTTATATACTACATGCAGAGTTTTATTTTTTGGTGCATTGGTGCATAAACATATAAATGATTAGGTCTCCCAATTCTAGAAAATGCTTCATAGAATCGTCCATATGAGAAACTGTTATCCTCAAATTTTACTCCATAATGTCCAACCTTAAGCTTTATTTATTTTCGTTGTACAACAAACTTTTATTAAAAACTGAAATCTTCTGAATTGAATTGGAAAACCGTTAGGGTATAATAGAATTTTCGGTAAAAATATTTTTTCTCCCTTAGCACATCCTGTAAAAATTTCAGTTTATATTTCAGCATATTGGCAGTTCCACTACCAATTTGTAAGTCAACACGAATTAGATGACTGATAATCTTGGGATGTCAGTAGCCTGGATAGGTCTGATAATCTTCGAGACGAAAAGGAGACTTTAACACGCTTGTGATCGTTCGGTTTAGGCTTTTTGGCAATAACAGATTTCAGCGGAGACGTTTTTCATTTTATGGACCATGTAAATGCCGGTATATAGATTGGTTTTAGATATTGAAACCACAAAAACGCTATAACCTATACAAATCGAAAATAAATTGATGGATTCTTGAATAATTCACATGTATTTAGACTATTAAATATTATAAATAATTATTTTCATGTTGACACGATTGATCCTACCGTAAGGGAAAACGTCATATGTAATCGTTTTGATCAATAACAATACTTCTGTAGTTATATGACTTTTGAAAATCGTAAAGTTTAAACAAAGAAATGACATGCATAGCTTTACCATTTCATATCGAATTGAATTAAACGCTACTCGAATAATAATAATACTGCAGCACGCTAAATTTCTTAGATAATAATATAAGTGTCTAAAAACTTTCACGATGCAAAAACAAATTTGTATTAGCCACTGTTCTCGAAAAAATAAATGTTGATGCTTGCACGCCTTGCACTCATCCTGCAATACATAGTGCAATAATATTATTTAAGTTTATATTTTCGCCTTGCGAATAGTGTACGACCGGTAAGTACTACACAACACAATGTAACGTGAAATTGTGACGCCAATAAGACGGGCACCCGGGATACCAGGGTCGGTTAAGTTAATAGTGCGTTTCGTAGTATTAACAATGGATCATAATAATAATAAACCCTTAAACCGCGGGACTTGCCCGCAGTATACCGCGGAGGAGGAACGATGATAGGAAATGTGGGAGGGAGAAGAGAGAGAGAGAGAGAGCTACGTTTAATGAGCTTATGGCCGAGAAGAAGACAGATGTCACAAAGTCATGGGCAATAATAGGACCCAACGGTCCTTTTGACGATTTAAGCAGCTGCGACAGTGCAGCTCATGACCTAACCGATAAAGAGCATTAGCCGTGGACTTTGTAAACGATAAGGTTTCGTCGGACACACTATATATGAAGTTCGCTTTGTACAATAAAACTCTATGTTATTATATATACACGTATAGCGTCGAGTAGGATAGGTCAAAGTTTTAGGTTAAAACAAATATTGTATATATTATACGCTGCAGGGTATCTCACGAGGATTTAAGGATTTATTAAGACAAATAGTATTAACTTTTATCATCTTTGTTTTGTAGTGATCGGACATGTATTTATTTCTCAGTAACAAAAAGTCTTAGAAGTTCTTAGAAATTATATATACCTAATGGTTATCTTCAAATATACGCAATAAATTGATTTTTTTTTCTAAGATTATCCTTAAAATTAATGAAAGTCTCAGACCTATGTATTATATAAGAAAAAAAAAACTTGAAAGACTTAAAGGATTTTGATTGCAAACGTAATCAATATAGTTATGTAGGTATGTAATTTATACAAACTCGCAACGAATCACAACGATGTATTTTTACAATCGAAAACGTTTATTTGCTGACGAGATATCTTCTATAGAACACATTATAATATACGCGAGATTTAAGAATAAAAGCAGGAGGAAATTGTTTTTTTATTTTTCGATCGTGTTCCACCCGGTGCAGTATAATTTTTCTATTCGCGATTCGTCACGTTTACGGAAAATTCGTATTGCAACAGTATAACCACTAAAATAACATCAATACAATGGGAAAGACTTGGATGGGGTGTCGGATTTAGATGCGGTCCAAAAGTCCTGTAATACCTCCGATGTCGAACATTTTTAAGTAAACGCATTTTTTATACACCTGTACCATATCGTCTGGACTGTTAATATTTTCTTATACCTACTACAATATCGAAAACGAATGCGATAATAGTTATAAGAATTTTGTTCATCGGCTTACCGTTCGATATTTCGTTTTAAACAATTATTGTTCTACCTACTCGGGACAGGACCTGCATATTGTATTGCAGGATCGAAATTACTTTTTAAATATTTATAATCAATATTGTATGAACTTTTTTGACCGCAATCATTATAAAGATGGATCATTTTGCGTTGTGCATAATTTATATTTATAATTAGTCCCAACATGGCCTGACATGGTATACATAGTAAATAAAAGTATAGTGAGAAAACTGAAAAGTAGTTATTTAAAATAAGCTCACTTTTTAACTTAATTAAAGTTTTAGCATGTAACGTTCAAAGTGTCCTTCTGAGAAGTACTGGAATAATTAGAATCCTTAATGGAATAAATTTAAGACTTTAACCCGGGAAAAACGAATGATATGACAGACTTATAAATTTGTATGTCATATTTTATGTTTTTGTCGTTTTTTCTACACTAAAATAATATATTTTTCATTTTTCTATTTTCCACAGTTCGAAATTCGAATTTAGTTAACTGGCAACGTAAAATGTTGTTTGGTAGCACAATATATTATGAAATATTATTATTCGTATACTTACATCTGTTTAAAAATGAGTTATAAAGTTAAAAAGTAAAATTGTAGTATGATTGGTGGTTTAAAATTATTACGCTAGGCCTGGTTTCAAATTGGAATATATAGACATATTTTTTCTTATAATAAAACAATATATTTGAACGCGCACGTTATAACTCAAATAGTTATATTATTTTTTCATTATATTTTAGAAGAATAAATGAGAAATATTAAGTATATACTATAACAAATATATTGATGTGATTCGTCAAATATTGTTTTAATATATATTTTTTTTTTTTTTTTGCAATGACATAGTCGCATAAGATTTTTAATGTTGTGGAAGTGAATTCAAATACAACTGTGTGTATGCATTTAATTCTATAACACACTATTTGTAGAATATCATATTGGAAGTGTCCATAATATTTTAGTCGGATGATCGCGATAAACGTACAGTCGGACATGTTTGAAAATAATGTATTATACCACGACTGAACGCTATACGCGTCGTTCGATCAATTCGTTTGGTATTCGCGTCCGATTACGATCGTAAAAATATCAATTCAATTTAGATTGATTGCTGCTTTATTAACAAAAAAAAAAAAAAAATACTTATACATAAATAAAAAAAAAAAAAAAATGGTAAAAACTAAATATTTTACCATGTTCGAACGATTATATGATTTGACTGGTTCGGGCCGTCCTAAATACTTCCGAGTGCTACTTATCGGTGTAAACTTCTTAATTTCGAGTCGATATCATCAACCATATTTATATGATCATAGTACATTATATGCAACACGGCAAACATCTTGTAGTAGTGCCTCTATATCGATCCGGAATCTCGTGATATCAGATGGGATTATTTTAATTTCTAACAAGTGGAATTCCAAGACATTTAAATGTCAAATATTTGAACGCGGCACGATCGTTATCAACCTTATCCGGAGCTTATAATAATATATAATATGACGTGCTGCGCATATAGGTACGCATGTATACACGCGCCTGCTTGCAGTATCTACGCGCTTGTTTCGGCTCCGTTGCACATACTTAACATAATACAACGTGATGCGTATTTTATACTATACGATATTATATTATACGCGCACACTTGCCGAGCACTTTGAAACTTAATACACTTAACGTACACGGAAAAATACGCGCGACATGTGTAATTGATTACGATAGTCACACACTGGCCATTATATAATATGAATTTATACGTGTGTTTTTTTTTTTTTTTTTCATATATCTTCCCCCTTTAAATACCGGTCCAGACGACTCCCCGGAGTTTGATTTATTGAGAAATCGATACCAGATGATATCGTTTTAACCCATTTAGGCCAGCTTACCCTTATCGCGGGTGCTTTCTAATATTCAATAATCGCATTTGTATACTCGTTGTGTACCTACGACGACGCCACGGTGCTGTTGTTTTTTCACTGTCGCACGTGATTCAGCGAAAATGTATTGGTTTTGCGCAAGACTGATCCAGAGGAGAAATAAAACGTAGGTAGATAGGTATACGCGCGCATGATAATACGATTATATTATAATACGCGCTCTACGATAATATACAACACTTTGATGAACTAACCAAACCGTGATACTGGTTGTTTTTTTTTTTTTTACACCGACTGTAGGTATGGATCGTGTCGTGATTTTGTAATTTAAATAAATTTCCTTTCACCTATATATTATATTATATTGATATAGACAATGCGTCCGTAATAGTTGCACACATTTTATATCGTACTAAAACGCAGTGTTATGATTCGTTTACAAACATTAAAATAATAATAAATTATTATTATTTTAACGTATTATTATTAATAATACACCGTATACTGTACGCGTGTCGTTGAATATATCGGGCGTGTGCGCGTTCAACGATTTCGATATAACAATAACTCCCATAATATGGGATATGTGGATTTCAAAATATTACATAATAAACCGAGTTAGGCGGTGGCATAGAAAATAAAACACTCATCATAGACCATACAGCGACGATTTTTACTTTTCTGGAAGTAGTTAGTATTCATTATCATTCTAGAATTATTTGATATTTTAAGGGGATTATAATCCATGATCTTCTGTCTCTGTCTATCACACGCGCAATTTAGGAATTTAGACATTTTCTATTTCCAACGTACCGATCGATTAATTAATGCGATAAGAATTTTGAAAATTGATTTGAATTTGTCGTTAAGTCTACTTTAGATCGACTTTCCCACTTTTTAGATTCTGAACGGAGTGATGGAATCTATTGATTTTACAATAATGTGTTTTTTTTTTTTTTGTGTCTGACGACAACTTTTTTGCAATAAAAATGCTTCGATTTGCTTATACACCAATTTTTTTGAAAGGAAAGTGAATGTAGATGGTACTTCGGCAAGTCAAAAATACAACTTTTTTAATACTTTTTGCAAAAATCGAAGAAAACGATAAAAAAATTACGAAAAAACGGGAAATTTTACGCAAAATCACGTTTTTACAAACTACATTTTTTTAAAAGGCTCTAACATAAAAACAAAAAACCGCAACAATTTGAAATTTTTACCAAATCTTTATATTGGTGTTCTCTATAGATGTTTAAGTTTTCAAAGTATTTTGATATATTTTGACTTATTTATAGACAATTTAAATTTTCGATTATTGTACATTTTTTTTTTTTAAACACCTATAAAATTTAATTGGCTGGCCAAAAACTCTCGAAAATTTAATACAAGGTTTACAATAAGCTTAATTTATGTTCACTAGAAAATATCGGAGATGGTTTCGCTCAAATTTTTTTTATAAGCCCATAAATTTCATATTTGTATAAAATATGTTAAAATCGCGATAATTTGCAAGTTATTTTGTGGTTGAAAATTCATAAAATTTTTTCTGTTTATACTTAAGATTCGAAATTTTAACACTAGTTTGTCCATAAGCTAATCTTCAAAAATATATAAAAAAAATTTCTACCAAACTTAAAAGAAAAAATCTTACGACTGTTTTAAATTTAAATTTTTACGAAATTGCATTACAATTCAATTTAAATATAAAATACTATATTATTATATACACATTTTAGATAAACATATTAACTCCGTTCAGAATCGTTATTCGTATACAATGATATCTATGATATTATTGCATTCAAGTTTAACAAATCCATTGTAATATTATGACCTGTCCTATAAACGAAGTACACTCCACCCCCAACTGTACAGCAAAACGAGGCCCACCCGTTCTTTTTTAATTTTTGTACTTAACATCCCTTGCAAGAATTAACTTTTGTTGATTTTTATGTTTCCAATTCGTTTAATTCTATTATGTGAAAGTTTTCGGGACAAAATCAAAAAAGTGGGAAAGTCGATCTAAAGTAGACTTAACGATGAATTCAAATCAGTTTTCAAAATTCTAATCGCATTAATTGATCGATCGGTACGTTGGAAATAGAAAACGTCTAAATTCCTATGTTTTGTGTGCGATAGACAGAGACGGAAAATCATGGCCTACAATCCCCTTAAAAACGAATTACGTACGTTTGAAGTGGCCAAGTAGGTATAATAAAATTAAAATGTATATATAGGACAACACTCTCAGCCGTCATTGTCGTTATGTTAAATCACTAATAATAAAATATCAATTTCTACATTATTATAATTTATATAGTAAATTGTCTTATCATTAATATTATATTTTATATCGTTAGATATGGTTTATTGGATCAATTTTTATTTTTTATCTATGAAGCATAAATTGCCGTCACCACCATTGTTTCTTCATTAGGCTATTTCACCGCAAAAACAAATTTATCTTTTATAAATCAAGTTACAATGGACTATTATCAATAAGTAATAGGTACAGTTAATTATCAATAAACAGAAGACTATAATATGTAACCTTACATCGATATTCAACAAATATATACATATAGGTATCCGTACATCGACGCATCAATAAATTAGATGCATTTTACTATAACTTTTAATATTCAATTTATTTTTAATCTATACTATTTTTACCAGTTATTAATTTGATGGCAAAATTGCAATAACAAATATAAATCTCATGAGTTTTGACCATTCTAATGTATTCTTAACTCTCTCATATTGTGCGTCGTAGAGACATTATTCATAAAAATGGGGACCACCCTTATATATATATATATATATATATATATTACATTCATGTAACATGCAATCAAGCAATCACAATAAAGTGTCATCACTGGGTGGCTCTTTCATCACTATCTATTTACCTTGTCATAATTATACTTATATCATAATACATTATATTCATTATGTCAACCCATCTAGATTGTATATTTCATCTTAAAATGTACGAAAAAAACCTGCAAGTCGTTTATTATCGTCGCCGCGAATATTGCTAAAAAACATAATATAATGTTTGGCACGTAATTTTTTAATTCCATAACCTACTATACGAATATATTATATAATGTTATACTACACCGCGTGCCGTATACGCGCATTGTTGTTCCGCATAAATAACCGAACGTTGAATATTATATGTATCAGTTATCCCGTGGGCCGATCACTGGCGTATATAATAATAATAATAATAATATGCACTTATTATTGTATACATCGTGTGTAATAATATACGCGTATAATATATATATATATATATATATATATACACGGGTACACTCTATACAACTATGTACATACGCAATATGTTCGCGCGCAGTTGGTCCACATTTGTTTGTGTCAAAAAAGTATGCCAGAGGATGACATGTATATGGTATATATAGCCATATAGGTGTACATAGTGGTGTATGGGCGTACGTGATATGTTAGTAAATTGTGTACTTTTAACCCGATTGCGCCGAGTACTAATATAAATTACGTGTATACAGCGTGTACAGGTTACACGATCACACATATATATACAGACGAGTATATGTTGGTATGAACGTAATGGTATACGATATTTAATCAACAACGACAGCTGTACATATATCTCTAACTTAACAATTATTTCAATCCCTACTCGTACCCCTATATATATATACCTATTAAATGTATATAGGTTCTCTCCGATTTATCACCACCACGATGACGATGCTGCTGAAATCCTGTAGGTTGAAATACTACTATACGCGTACCAAAAATATGCGCTCGGTATCGTCATTTTAGCCGATATTTAAACTGCAGCGAGGTGTTTCACTGAAGAATGCAATGAGAAATATTCAATATTATAGGTAATAACGACGGATGGAATGATGACTTTGCACCAATCGTCATGTTTGCAGGCAACCGTATAAATAGTTCTATGTACGCTTGCCTGATTCTTGTTGATTGTCGATGTTTTCAAAACTAAAAGGAAACATTTAGCTAATCTAGTGAGTATTTAAACTATTTAAACTTAGTAAGTATCTAAACTACATTATTATTATTAATGGGGAAGCGGTCCCTCCGAATCTACTTGGTAATATCAATTTTAAGGAGCTCAGTGCAAACATGAGAACATTATCTTTTTTCATTCTTCCATGTCTAATATATTCCATGCATGCTTTTTGCAACATAGAAAACATCATTATAAAATTTAGATTTCATAACGATAATACTGAAAATAAAAATTGTTAAACTATATGAATGTATCTTTGATTAATTAATTTGGGTATAAAGACTTGTATTTGATTTTTAGGAGCTATTGATTCATATTATTTCCTAGAAATTCAGGAAAATCATTTTTCAGAGTGGGTAAAAACTATTTGACTAAAGAATTAAACTTACATAAAGTTTGATAAAAATGACAAAGCTTTGAACTTTCCAAGGTATGTTGATTTTTAATTAGAGTGCAATGAATGTATGAAATCAAAAGAAATAAAATATGATTTTTAAATTATTATAAAGTGCATATTTTTGGACTTTCAGTGTATATGTGAATGCATATACATTTATCCGAAATGTTTAGTGCATGTTTTAATGCATGTTTTGTTACATGTGAGTGCATTATTTTATGCTATTGTTTTATTGCATTTTTCAGCGCATGAACTTTTGTTATATGATATTTCAGAGCTTGCGCAAGGTAATCGAAAACATACAAAGTTTATTCATTGTTGACCAACCGTGTTCTACATGAAAAAGGCTAAAAACGCTAAATATGCGATTCGGTCTTAAAATAGTAATATGATTGGTCTGGTGCGTACAGTACTGCAACACAACAGTCATTGACTTGCACCGTTGTAGATCTTCGTCCGTTCGAATCGATAAACAACAATTTTACATAAATATGCATCGATATAAAAGTCAACTTATAATAAAATAATCAAATCGTTTAATTAGAATTGCACCTGCCGTAATGCAATTCAATGCATGCACGAGGGAGGAAAGTCGCACTTGACCATCATGATAATAAGTGTCAGGACACGGGACGAAGATGGACGACTGTGAAGACGATGCGATGTACAATCGATGACGACGACGACGGGTTGTCTGGCAATTGAGCTGCCCTTATAATACTTGAGCTCATTGATCATCTTACGCGTATAACACGTTTACAACAGGTGTATACAACAATTATAATAATACATAAATAACATAAATATATTAATATAATTCGAATATACCCGTATAGGTATATATAATGGTGTTACTTATGACGTGGGACCGGTCTTTCTTGTTGTGTCCACCACCGCCGATCGATATCCAAACAATTATACAAACGATAATAGGATATATTATAATAGTACAATAAATGGATGTCATTTGTGTGTGTGTGTGTGTATTTTTTTTTTTTTTTAATAATGAATCACTAGCAGTTAGGTCTTGATCATTCTTCTTTTATGGGCTTTAATGTTGTGCTCTTTCTCTTTCGCTCTCTTCGTCGTTCTCTGCAGTGCTCGCGTGGAAATTGAATTGCGTATACGACGTCGTCGGTAACATGAGTTAAAAACTAAAAACTATATTGTGTATAAAATTAAAAAAATAAAAATAAAAAATAAAGTATCATCGAATTTAATATTCAATAGCGCACCGCGGGTGTGCTTTTAATGTATCGTTATGTCCCTACGCGTTATGACCGGACAACGAAATAATACGATAACAAATCGTTGCCCACTATGTCGCGTCCGCCGTCGAAACCGATTAAGAAAGTCATACGTTATACGCGCATTGGCATGTGGTAAGTAACGATCGAATGAACATAAATACGACTATACGAGTAATATGAAAAAAAAAAAAAAACATAACAATCACGTGCTAATGACTTATGTAAAAGAGACGGCAGTGAGCTTTTTAATTCCAAACAGTTTTATTATTTCACTATGAGCGTTTAGGTACACGGTTATTAATTAGTCATGAGTGTTTCCTTGCAATGTTTTCGGGATATTTTTGAAACTGTTTTTTTTCGGATCTATTAATAAGTGTCTATTTCACTGTCTAGCGTTTACTTTGTTATTTTTTTTCTAAAATAATACTCGATAAACATATAATGCATCGAATTAGACGTATATATAATAATATTAAACGCCAAGAAAAAAATAAACAATTAGTCATACTATAATATGCTCCGTACACAAGATGTCGTGAAGTCTTACAAACGAAATATATCATCCTCAAAATATAATTTTATAACATGTTAAAATAAATTCAAAGGTAGAAAATAATGTTTGATAAATTATATAACGATTATTATCTGAATAGTCGTAAAACGAACGTTTTATGGTAATAAATTATTTATACAGATATATTCCGATACCGCTGAACGATTTATGTACTCGTATCGAACGCGGACACGGCTAAAAATTAAAACTCTTCAATAACACGGAAATTTGAATTTATAATGTTTATTCTTCTCGTTCGCAACCATGCGTCCAACTGTAATCATGCGCATTGTACATATACGCGCATATAACGTAGGTAATTACAATGTCTATCAGGCGTTGCGTTGTTACAACGATTAAGCGTTTTTTAATATCTCAAGACAATCGAAACGGGTTTTATTTTATTTATAATCACTTATTGTACATAGGTGTACACTGTACAGTAATAAAACGATTTATGATAAACCAATAATTATTACGAATAGCATATTGTGTAGCCGAGCCGACGACGATTGTACATTATTAATGAATGAACGCAAATGATCACGTTATACGTACAGCGTTTAGAAGAGTTGTCAAAACGCGATGTGCCGGTAATAAATTGTTCGAAAAACATTTACAAGTTGATTTATCTATAATTATACCTAATGGTGATAGGGCTGGAAGGAATTTTGTTTGTTAAAGTAACGATTTTAACACCGGACCGGACGTATACAGAAACGTGTTGTTGGGCTTGAGCACTTGTCTACTATAGTTCCGTCGCTACATGCAATAATAACACGGGCCCGGCGCGAAACAGCGCGCGTGCTTAATAAACTATTAGGCACTTATTTTTAATCCGAAAACAATGATTGATCGTTAAATAATTCGAAAAATCATTCGGAGTAAACGCCTGATCTGTTATGGATGTCCCAAAAGTATACCATAGCGTTATTAAATTGTTATTAACCTATTATGCGTGATATCGAAATGGCGGCACTGCGTACGTAACTTATGAATCAACTATGATCAACATTTCAACTACAATTTATCAAATTTTCCTATTGCACCATTCGACAATAACAAATGATACATATGTATATAACTATGGCTATGTTTTATGAGTTCAACGATCATCGACAGGATGAAGAAAACCGCATATGAATCGAGCCATTGGTTTTTGAATTTATCCTACGCATAAAAATAATAAGAAAATATATCATAACAATGATAATTTTATCGATTATTTCTCCAATACTGTAAATCGATACTAGTGATAACATAATTTATGGATAAACAAATATCGCTATTAACTACTTCTTAATATTCTTACCGCGGTCAGCCACAAGTGTAAAATTAAATTTCTATAAACATTTTGGTTCTTCGCTCGTCGTGTTTATATACGGTTTCTTTTACGTAAAAAAAATCCTTATTAACATCGTCGAGGAAATGAGGAAAAAAGAATAAAACTGCGAGAGAAAATCATACACGATTGCCTGTATGGTTCACAAGAAACGGTTTGCGACAATATAATAACACGATCGGATAGCAATCAACGCGCACTCATCGATATATACGTTAATTTATTACGTTTACAGTAAGTACATACTATTATTAATTTTATATCGTTGTAATACTATGTGAAATGTGATGTGTATACGACTGACCTGAATCTTTTTCAAGACTATTTTTTTCGATTACTTACAATATATTTATTATATTATACGGTGCGTCGATTGCGCTCGTTTCTTTTGACTTGTTACGATGAGAGTATTATAATATGCAGTAAATACGTACTCGTGCACGACGTATTGCATATAAGGCACAAAAACGTCATTTCTCAACTGCGTCTAGAACGATTATTAAAAATTTTTACTTAATCTTTTTACTTCTACGAAGGGAGTATCGTTATTAGATGTAAAAAATATAACAACACTGTGGTTTGCAATTAGTACATTGCGAATTTCATTTTTAACGATGTGATCTTATATAATATGCATAATACGCTTGAGCTTAAGCTGCTTTAATGTTAGTCGGATATTTTTTTTTGAGGGATAATTTATATCATACAAAATGATTTTTAAAATATGCGCACTCATTAAATATAATATTAAATAAAGCAAATTTTAAACTCCGCTTTGTGGAAAGTGTATATATTGTGCATAATAATGAGACTTTATTTTCCGATATACAAATCGATATCGTAGTATCAACTTTATTGCTTTTCCATTTTTGTTGTGTGCAAATAATTATTTAGTTTTTATTTTTCTAGCGTCCACGGACGTAATAAAGTCAAAAAAGTTGGACCGGTATACTTTCGGAGTTATTCATAAATTTGAAATTAAAAACATGCATATAAGTAAAAATAAAACAAAGGTTAGCATACCGAAAATATGCACACATTATATCGCTTACTGTGAAATTAATACACGTGTGTACCGTAAAAGTTTTCGGAATTTTGCCGTGAATCTTGTGCGTATAGCATTATAAATATTATGATATAAAGACGGCTATTATAGGAGATCGTTTCCGATGCCTCGTAACGCAAAAAATGAGTAGTCGTATGTCCTCTGACGCAATCCGTCCTATAAAGACGACAGGTACAGTGAGGTACACTGGTTACATTGAAACAAATTAAAAAAAAAAACCGTGGGTTACATTTGGTACTGCTATAATAAAGTAAATCTAAACAATCCGATATTATTAATGTGTAATTTAAATTACAAAAACGGCGTTATAATACACATTCGACTTTATACGTTACTCGTCATAAAACCGTTTCAGCTGTAAAAAACTAAAGGATCTGCCGGCATTGTCACTTAAAACGTTATTATAAAATCCCTTAACGATCCCCGGTCGTTAAAACGAAGTCATTCACGCGATGTTTTCATTCGTCATTTCCCAATTTAAGATGCGTACTAGATTTCGAACCCCAAAAAGATATGTTGTTATTATTATTATTATTATTCGCATTATCAGTTATTTACGAGCGCTATTTTAAATGCATTCTTTACGCCGTTTATATTTTACTGTCCGTTATACGAATCTTTTATATCATCGCGCGGCTCCGTTAAACTACCGTCGTAGTGTTGTTATTGTTACTGTGGTTGTTTTTGTTGTTATTTTTGATGTAGTAGAGTCTCTTGATTTATACTTACGAAAACGCGCACTACGTCGAAACGCTGTGCACTGTACCTACGACCCGAGGTCGAAAACTTTCTAAAAAACGTGTACGTATTATCGCAGCTATTCATACGGAGAGTGACGCGCACGTGTACCTATATAAAACACGTGTACAAGAATATATTATAATATACGACTATTCCGACTACGATAATATTGTGTCCTTTTTTACCGCAAACGTTCTACAATATATTAAGACGCTGTTTTCTCAGGCAAATAATAATTATTCTCACCACGATGCTCTCGTAGGTACAGTATTATTATTATCAGTTATAGTTCTCGGTTCGCGTTTGCGAATCGACGAGGAGTTTTCTCAGCACAAACACAGTTCTATATTATTACTTAGATATACGAACCACGACAGAGAAAAAAATAACTATTGTAACCAATAACACTTTGACCATATTGTTGATATGATTGATATTTATGACGATTGACTTAATTCGATTTCTGATCTTAATTTACGACCGACACTTATTAACAGCAATTGGTACTGGCTAGAATCGGATAGGTGCGATGACTCTGATCGAATACTCTTTCCGATTCCTTTGAGAATTGACAGACCCAAAAACAGGACTGTTTAGTACACGCATCCCATGCAAGTAGAAATATTTAATAATATTCAAAAATAGATGATGTACAGAGAACATAATGCTATTATTGCGTTCCATCATACGCCATAACCTTTTTTTTTGTTTTTGGAAATCACAATAGTATGAGTTACACGGAATTAAACTATAATTTTAAACCAAAGTTATGTTCGTTTACATAAATCAAAAAATGTAGGCCATACACACGCGCTACTGCCTACTGCGCTACTTCTACGGCTAAACACGTACCTGTGTCGTGTAAGTGTAAAACCAAACGGTTCTATTGAAAATAGAAAAAAAAAAATGTAAAAATAATAAAATAAAACAATAAAATATTGTTGTTTTACTATTTCGCGTTCGAGTGCGTCCGTCGTGTCTACACACGGTGCGTCATGGACGACGCACATACGCTACATACTGCGTTATTTATTCATAGTGTATTTATGTCGTGTATTATTGTAGAAATATATTTACGACGATTTTTCCACGAGATAAGATTAGTATCTGGTTAAATATTTCAAATCGATTTTCTCAAACTACGGAGATCACCGCGACAACAGCGCATCCGAATTTTTTTTTCTAATTAATATTATATAGCGAAAAAAAAACCGTAAAACCGTGAACTTAGTGTTTATACGACAAACTTTATTTTGAACAGAAAACAACGTTTTGCGATATTAAGTTTGTCAATGTAAACATCTTGTGTTGGTACGTATAGTGTATATGCAATTATGTATATTTATTATATTTTTAAAATTAAAATATTAGCAATTAACGTACTCATAACCTACTCCCTCAGCCCTCCCACCATATGGATGCACTAGTGCAGTGGTTCTCAAACTGGGGTACGCACACTTAAGATTTTTTAGAGGGTACGTGGCCAAAAACCCTTTCAATTTAAAAAGGGGTACGGTGTCCATAAATGTTTGAGAACCCCTGCACTTGTGAGTTGCGATGTCCGACAGTGACATGTCTTACGAATGGTTCCGTGTAATAAGTCTCCCCGGCGGTCGTCGATTCGCCACGTGCCCCCGTCATCACGATCGGTGTGGGCGCCCGTCGAACCCGTCAAATCCGGTCCACGGCGCCGTCGATGTGTTTCGCCGATTCCCGACATCGCGCAGTGGGCTCGGCGCACATGCCCATGAAAAACTAAACGTTATGCGCATATTTTCGGCCCCGAAGTTGACTAATGGCCAGTCCACACGGACCTGTACTTGGGTCCGGTGCGCGTTGGCGGAGAACACACGTCGCCGTCGTCGTTGCCAACCGACGGCTTCATCCATCGGTTGCGGTCACTATATAATATAATATATCACGTCATACTATATAGATATATTTGTTCATGGTGTACGTCATGCCACATGGACGATCACGGTGGTAATATAATAATATTGCAATGTGTCATAGACGTTAAACACCGCGGTATATCGTATAATATGATAATAATATTATTTAAATCTAGGTGTATATGGTCGTATATGCCAGCACTAAAAATGTTTTTATTACTAATAATATGATATAATAGCCAATGAAGCAAATGAGCTGAAGAAGGTTTTTGTGAATTTATATGAGACGGACAACGTCGTGACTAGGAGAGTGCGGTTGGTGTCTTGGGTCGAGGTACGTATGTAAAATGCGACCCGAGGAACGCACTATTTATATGTTTGTTTTTATTAGTCTTTATTATATTGTGATCATATTTTATTCTATTTGTTTATATATCTTTTTCTAAAGCGTTACCCTCGAAAGAGCGGTATACGACAATATATATATACCTATGTAAATATACGAATACGATATACGTTATACATCCGTATACGTTAGTAATATGAGAAGGTACGTGTTGGGCCACCTCTATTTTTTAACTAACTACGTGTATAAATGTAATGTGTATAATATTAAAATATTTACTACACACGCATACGCAATAACTACGTAAGCAACGACTATTATACACATCTGGAAGGACCGGAGGGACTCCTTAAAGCCTTAAATACAACACACATACACACACACACACACACACACACACACACACATACACACACACACACACACAGAGAGAGAGAGTTTTGAGGAGACCAAAGGAAGCCATTGCCAACTCGGCACACTGTCCTGACCACAGTGATATCCACCTCAATGCACCTAATATGCAACAGTGAAAACGTTCATAACTGACCAGTTCTTTTGAAATGTAGAGTTCGGGGCTATATAAGCTGCGATATTATCCTTTTGCGGGGAAACTTTCTTCCGTATTTCAGGCCATGAAGGCATTAATCCCTAGTGGTGTATACAATCACCCTTATTATAGTTTGATCGGAGTGGTATGACGCTTTTTCTACAATATAGTGGCATCCAGGGATCACTGGAAACTTCCAGAATGCTTTTCACAGTTTTTCCTGAGTATAGTGATGGATACCTTATTGTCGTCGTTGTTGAGATGTACCAAAAGCTTATTGAAGAATGCACATTCGTCGACTGGAATGAACCTCGGCCGTCATTGCTAGTCTGGAGTATATAATATACACATCCAGGTACTTTAGGTATCATTTATAATATTATGCAAACTCTTGTGTATATAAGGTCTCAGATCTTCGTTGTAGTACACATATTTCCAAACTTCCACCCTGTGGACCTCAAAACATGCACGTTTAAAATGTCAAAACTCCTTTGTTGTACTATATGTATCCTACATGGCTGCATATGTAGAGAAGAACCGCTTACGGCCATAGGAGTATAAGTATTGTGGTATTGTGGAGTAATCGAAAATTGAAAATTGCATTGCGCATTCGTTCGAATAACGGTTATCATGGTACGTTCGCCATGTTCTTTTGTCCTGTCCTCGTCGAGTATCATTGTGATTGCTGCAAACCGCACACGATACTCTTCGAGTAAAACACCGCATGATTTCCGCAGCTATGTTTGCCTATATTCAATTATTATACATTATTATATCTAAGTATATGCGCAAGCACTCGTGCTGTCAACTGCATACACGTCTCTTTTACACAACATAAAAGTACAAGACACATCCAATCGGTTAGCCATAGGACATGCCAGTGATATTATTATTATCTTACTAGCAAAATAACCATCATTATTGTATTTTTATTTTTACTCCCTCGATCGCGTGTTCTTCTGTCCGCTCAACAACGTGCATGCACCATTGCAGATATAATATTATGTATTCCAATTGCGGCTATATACGAATTTGCGACCAAAATATCTGTTCTACCTGACCGAATTCATAACGTATACGTTATACAATCACTATACAAGATCTAACAATACATAAACTAAAGGCAACGATGAAAGAAAACAGAAAAGCGTATAAATTCAATAATCCAAAGAATATATGATATACGCGTATAAATGTCTTGTTGCACACTCTCGTATAAATACTAAACACGTATGTAATGCAAATGATTCAGTGTTAATTACACGACGTGGTCAGCTACGGCTGCAGCAGTGATATTAAATCGATATAAAACATCATGTTCGTGCAGTCTTCCAGAAACGGTGCGTAATCGTAACAAGTCCTTTAAGTGATTATTATGAAATATATATACCCATTACCTATATACATAATATATTATCGGTATAACCACATTATCTCTTTCGCACACATGGCGCGATATTATACCCAACAATATATCATAATATGAGCACGGAAAATGTTGTTAATCCATTTATATACGGTGTACTTACATACATTTTGTAATGCCGTTTGCGCTCGCACTGGACTTAAAGTATTTTATACGTTATGATATGATATTGACGCGGGCGGTACATTTTCAATCTGTCTCAACGATTTTATTTAGATACCTGCGATGCGCGCCAATTTCACGCGCTACAGTTGTTTTACGACTTTGTCGAATACACCCCAAAAGATTATCTAAACTTTGAACTTCGGACGAGAGCGTATCTAGGGTCGTAATTCGTAAAACGTCAAAACGTGTACGTAATATCATAATGTATATTGTATAATGCGCATAGGTATACGTTAAATGTCAAGTGCGTGTTGGAAGGAGCAAGTTTGAAGGGTACGGCGATTTTATCGTTGCATGTAGGTACGCGCGTTTCGAAGTTATAACGCGTGAGTATAAAACGAGTCGCGGAATTTAGCCGATACGTCACGCGATTCCAGCGAATCCTGCGCAAGCCCGTTTATCATTTGCTGAAATTTTTATACTTCCAAAATACATATATCGTGACATTCCAACGCTGTATTACTATACAACTAAACACGTTTAATTTATGTGTCTCCGCGTCGATTGAGTCATAAACACGTACCTGCAGCACCGTATACATTGTATACGTTGTATACGTGTGAAAAGGCTATTACCGCAATATTTACATTATGATAATGTCATTATCGAGTGCACTTTTGTAAAATGGAAACAATATATTTTTACGAATAAATAATGTACACGCGTCGCATATGGGCAGTACCTACCGTGCAGATCGCCAAGGATTTGTGTATTATGATATTATCATCTTTTACGTTTTTAAACTTTTACACCGAACCGTATAGTTATACGGTTTAACGCGTTTAATATTGTATATTTTTTTTAATTTAATTGCATTATTATTTTTCGTATTATTTATACCAATAAATACGTACGTATATACGCGTGTATTTAAACGTGTTTGCGTACCCTGTAGGGGAGCGAGGGGATGACGTGACTTAAATCATGTTCATCAGTACGGATATGTATATATAGTGTCGGGACATACTCGTGTACAAGTATTATTTGCCTTATTTTTCTTTATTTTTGTGCTCGCCACTCGTCCGCACGTTTGTTAGTAATCGATATCACGGACGTGCATAATATAATATAATAATATAATGTACCGAGTTTCACCGAGTGACACCGTGACGCATGCAAAATTATTTCGATTAAAAGCCACACCGCGATTGTGTGCATTTCATATCATATATGTGCACACCCGTGAGCGGTATCGTTGCAGACGTGCATCGCAATAGCAATACGTCCGTCTGCAGTTTATTCATCTGCGCGCAAATTTCCCACGCGCCAAGAGCATTTCTTGTAACTTAACCATTACGCATCCCAAACAATTATTATTCTGCGAACGCATAAATCACGTCCAACAAAATACCGGCCCTTTAATGGAATACGCGCACGCGCGCGTACCACGTCTCTTCTTCCGTAATGTGTCCCGTGGGATGAGATTCGACATCGGGAACGATATGAAATAGGATATACTATATATTATTTTCCATTAGATTAACGCGGTTCACGCAGTCTTTTAAAATATACTTTTTATAAGTGTTCAAGTACAAGTACAGCAGATACTTCACGAAAATATTTATAGATCGTTCTATATTTTTTTTAAAATAATTTTGTTTTCCTTATAACCATAAAACAATTTTTAAAGATTTCAATTTAAATTTAATGTTATAGAAATATAATATTTACTCAACGATAAATGGACGTAATAATTAAAAATAAAAATATTGGACCACATAAAATATGTTAATTTTAACGTGTACAATAATACGTAGAAAAATAGGTGTTTTACTCGTGAATTCGTCTGCAATACACGCGCGCGTTTACTTGATTACTAGATTGAAAATCTAAATAGACTATTAATATATCCGTTAATCTATTAAAAAAAAGTGAATAGCATGTTAAACTACATAATTAAGTGCACGGATCCAAAAAATTGGAAAGGGTAAATTATTATTCCTAGATCACGGTTGGTCGACGAAACATCCTGCAAAATTAAAATACCTACGTATTATAATTTATACATACGTACACGCGCAGTGTCTATATTATTTTTACACAGTAATCATTGTCGAATTTAAATTACGAATCAAAAGTATTTACATTATGTGTACGTGCAATTTTAAAATCTTAAATAAATAGAAATACGAGTAGAATACTTTTGGAATCCTTGCCTGTATATGTAGTATAGTATTAGATTATTCATATAGGTACTACCCGCGAGTATACTTACGCGTGTGGTCTTTAAATGGGATGTCTACGACCATGGTGTGCATGCTGTTTATAAAAACCAAATTACTATGGGCGGTGTCATACATGTTTTGATTTGTAAGGTGAGAACCACGAAATGATGCGCGCACAAAACAAATTATTTAAATTTCCCGTATTGAATTATGACTATGATTCCGTATCAACAACAGAAAATGTAATTTGAACTCAAATACTTGTGCGCCTATTATTATACATATTACACGTGTGTCACAGTAGCGGATCTGAAGCTCGTTTAAGGGGGGGGGCGAATTTGTATCATAGATTGATAATTACTATACTCTGTTCAGCGAGAGAGAACGCCACGGCCTGACGAAAATCGGTTTGCCCCTCACGTACCCAGCCTTTCCAAGCTGATTATTATTGATAATCAAATAATAATAATTGATAAGATATTAAAAAAAATACCTTTTTTGTATCATTTATTAAGCTTGAAGTTAATATATTTATGACTTATGAATTTCATATTCTATGATTAATTAATGAATATAATATATAATTCAAGTAAAAAAAAAAGCCCAAGGGCTTTTTTATAAAGGGGGTAATCCCCTTTATAAAACCCCCCTCAAATCCGCCACTGGTATGTCATGTATATATATTTACTCGTATCTAGATAAGCCGGATCGGATTTATTTTGCTCATAGTAATCTAACAAATATAAGCATTCATTTTCACGTTTACATAGTATGTTTACATTAAGTTAACGTGTACCATTGAGTTAAAAGGAAATCAATCTAATAGTAGAAACTTATTGGACACTAAAATCGACAAATATAAATGTCAACGTGAAATATAATATAAATATAATAATATAATATAATAAATATAATTTCTATTGTAATATTAGTGTAGGACACCAGACACATATATAATAATGGTTATAATATATTTTTAAATATACCACCGATAATAATAATTTTATTGTAATTCGTAATATATTTACGATTCTGAATAAAGCTGGAAAAATGAAAACAGACGGTTTGTAGTATTTACTATAAATATACTGCACAGGAAAAGCTGGTACAAACCATAAAGTATTGAACACTCTGGTGTCTGAGAAATCAATTATTGATCGTACTTAATAGTGAACTGACGTCAAGCAAACCTCTCTGTGCGCCCCACCCGCCACCAGGGGATTTGAAAATTGTTTGTCAATCCATACCGAATATTTAAGGTTCCG
Organism: Chaitophorus viminalis; assembly: GCA_025469195.1. NCBI lineage: Eukaryota > Metazoa > Arthropoda > Insecta > Hemiptera > Aphididae > Chaitophorus > Chaitophorus viminalis. The sequence continues at coordinate 277,480 of JAIPRK010000186.1, forward strand.
CGAGACCGATGGAGCTGCCAAACGAGTTGTCTCGACTACTTAATGCTTTTGATTCGATTCAGAATAGAGGCTGAATAATATATGAACCTTATAACATAATTCAGCGATGGAGTGCAGCTCTGCAGGTGGACTACGGAATGATCTATGGTACAATTATTATAATATAGACACGTGTGACGCCGCTTAACTGGGCGTATTGAATATTTATCGTTTTTTTTTTTTTTTTCTGTATTAGATGTTTATTGCGGGACATTAAAAATTATATAAAATCAAACGTACAATTTACCACTTAATAATTCTTTTACATTTATTCCGTCGACGGAAACTCGATTAATATAATATATAGTACCGCGCGATCGTCGAATAAAAAACACGGTGAAGACGACAATTTTCTGATGGTAGAGATCTCAAATTGTCATAAACTTATAACCGTCGTAAACTTAGGTATACTTATAATATATGCACCGAAGTCAATACGGTACATTGTATTCAAATTAATTACAGCACGCTTTTCATTTGGAAATTACATGGAAGCAATAATAGAAGCATAAACTATTTATGTTAATTGAATTCGTATTCGTATTCTACGGATAGGCAGGTACCTATGTGTGTATAATATGAGTGTTCGGGGTTAAACGAAACCGTTATCGAAGCAATATAATGGTTGAATATATTCTTATAACATAAAATAACCGTTAACGGTGCGGAACAGAATACGATGTTATGTACGGGCGTACTATTATATATAAATAAAATGTTCGCCATTTATACATACCACGTGAAAATTCTCGTCATTACTATAGAATCGCATTACGCGCACCCCGACATAGGTAGTAATACAGGGTACACGTTATCACGTTATACGTACGTGAACGAATTTTGATTATTTGCACTGAAACAATAATAATAATAATAGTAATCTAATGACAATGAAAAATATTATCAAACGCATAATATTACTTATTACATATTGTTATAGTGCACAGGGCTTGTATTGTGGCAGATAAACGTTTCGTAGATAACCGTTTTACACGCACGGTTGAAAATTATAATAATAATAATATTATCGTCGTACAAGCATTACAATGTACGAGGTCTATTAGATTGGAAAAATTATATTATGTAGCGGCCGTGGCGTTTTATTTTATTATTTTATATCGGGCGCATATAGCTATATTATATATATAATAGCTGCGGTGTTTTTGTGCCCGTAGCTGTGTGTACAATGCGGTGTTTATGAAAAATAATATTGTTATAAAAGTTTTCGCAGCCGAGTGTACATAATATATACACAGTATTTTGTACCAACATAGAATGAGTGCAAAATGAATTATTTGTTAAGGGAAAATTCGAAAACAACTTTGTTTGCACGAAACCTCCTAGCTCCTACCAAATTCACGCGTACCCTACCACATCTGCGCGTTTCATCGGCGGCCACTATCGGTGTGTCTAGAACAATGAGTTTATAATAATACGATGATATGCAATGAAATGTTGTTTGCCGCAGGAAATTTCACTTAAAAGTCATGTTGTGTATAATACAAGCCCGAGTGAGCGCGCGAACACCTGTATCAAAGTTTTTCGGTCGAAAGATTTCTACGACTTACTGCAGCCGTGTATATAATATATATATAATAATAATACCTATGTTTGGTGAACAATCGCTGTAAATAAGTTATAACGTTTTTCGAGTAAAAATAAGCCCCCCAGAAAACCATCTTCCCGACGTATTTGACTTATAACATGCTTATGACGAACATGTTATTATTTTATTATGATAATACTATTAATAATACATTTTCCTCGTACGAAAATGTTATCACATTACCATGGCTGCCAACAAGCTTAATTTATTATCCAAAATATGATTCGCTATTATATTATATAATTAAAATAATTTATAAACATCCAACACATATACCTTGTAAACATAATTTAGAAAAGCCCGATAAACGAACGTGTACGCTTTAAATGTACGGCTTGGAAACGCATTTTGAAAGTTTACTATTTGAAATTCCAGAAAACTTTAATAAAAACAATGAATACATTACAAATTGTTTTACGAGTACAGATTTTGTTACATTAAAATAATAAATCATAAATTTATGTAATACTCTGAACTCTTTTAACTCATTTAATTTTATGTAACTATAATGTAGGTACGTTTTAAAAAATAACGAATCATTTAATCACTGTTGTAAAATAAATAAACGGTTCTCATCATTTGGTACATATTAAAAAAATAGAAATTCTTTATAGTCACTATCAAAAATTTAATTATTTAAAATTGAAATAAATATGTTTTTCCGGTGTGGAATTTTTTTTTTTATTAGATTATGTTACATCACTTATTTTCCACCCAACCATTTTCTAAAAGAAGAGTAAATGAATTTAAACAGGAGATAAAGAAATAATATACAGTGAAACTTCGGTATCTTGAACTCTGGTACCAGGAAGTTTCTGAATGTCGAATATTTTTTTCGGTCTCCATCATTCATTTATGTTTTAAATTCTCTCCGTAATTTGAAGTGAGATTCCCTTGTGAGATACTGAGGTTTCACTGTATTGAGTTTCAGAAGAATATGATGGATAGGAATTTTATATTATTGAAAATTTAAAAAAAAAAAAAAATCGCGATTTTAAATTAATCAATTTCAAAAACAATATATAAATAATCAAAATTTATTGCGCTTAAAGTGTCAACATTCATATTAAAATAAAAAAGTTTATATATTCGTCAAAGTGTAAAATAAAAAAAGAACCGAATGGGCCTCGCTCTGCTGTACAATAGGGGGTGGAATGGACTTCGTTCATAGGATAAGTCATTATAATAGATTTACTAAATTTTAATGCAATGATAGGTACCATTGTATACGATTACCGATTCTGAACGGAGATGATATGCTAGTCCAGAATAGATATATTACATAGTATATTATATTTCAATTCAAATATTATGTCAATACTTGCTTTTCAAACGCTTATAAATAATAATTGTGCCAAAGGATTTTAATAGTTTTGAAATTACAGTAACAACAACTTCTGTGAAATCTTCTATTAAATTTTTAAGTAATTTGTACGAAACAGTTTTTTTTTTTATCAACAACTATAAAATAAGAATGTCAAATATTAAAAAAGTCCATAAATTACTTAAAAATAAGTAAAATATTTGGAAAAGCCAATTATTTAAAGAAAATGTCGATCAAAACAACTGGTTAAAGTTGTAAATTTTGATGACTTACCTATACTTTTTGAATTATAATAGGATATTAACTAAACTTTTGTTTGCTTATAAATTACCGAACAAAATGTAAACCAGAAAATGTATTTAATCAAGATCGTTTTTCAAACAAAGATTGATAGTATGTCCTTATATTGTGTAATGTGGATGATATAAATTGGAAAAAATTGTGTTAAGGATATATTATAAAATAAAACTTTTCGGGGAGTCCACATAGACAATGTATAATATAATATAAGTACCGTATATTGTAATGATTGGAAATTGTCCATGCAATAACGAAAACGCTGTAGCATTATATTTCGTTCAATATAACCCCATAACCTTGAACTCTCTTTTATTCAAAATTCTTCGTGCAGAGATACATATTGGTATACCATTAGATTCTCAAACATCATTGATGAAAATCCACTGGCTATAATATCAAAATAAGTATACACATGAAAATTGTAATAACTGCAGTCGTCACTTTGACAACCGGCAACTACTAAATAAAATTGGTCATTTTATACGGGAACGCGAATGACTGCATTAATCGTATATTACATTTTCTATCGAAATCATATTAGACTTATAATTCTAATTCTATTGATCCAACTCAAAAAGACGATTAAATGTCGACAGTTTTTAAAATAAGCATGAAAAAACGTGTTTTGCTGGATTCCAGAATCAGTGACTCGAATATGGACGAACAAGTATCTGCTCCAGATTTTCAGACTGTGCCCAAACAGCCGATGGCTGATCGGACGCCAATGAAGCTTGTTAGACAACAGACATATGTGATTTCCGGGCATGTGATGGCTGATCAGACGCTGGTGAAGACAGGTGGAGTTACGGCCAAGGGGACAACGACGGCCAAGATGGTAGTGATTGTGGCAAATAAGGCGGCTAATATGATCTCTAATAAGATGGCCAAGTCCAAGACAATCCCTGATAGGGTAATCCCTTTTAGGACAGTCCCTGCTAGGATGATATCTCCAGATAAAGTGATTCTTGCCACGACGACCCCGACCGAGACGAGCTCCATATCCCTGGCCACCCCATCTGCAGGATCTTTGAAGCTCGACAGACAACTGACCTACGTAGTTTCCGGGCATCCGAAAGGACCGGGAAAATTCGATAAAGGTGAAAATCTGACGGCAGCAAAGAAACCGGTGGCCTTCGGTGGATGGGTGTTGGCCAAAGCAACATCAGAAAACAGTCGTGGAGTGGACACGAATACTAAGATGACACCGGCAATAAGTTGTGCGAGGGCTACGGACGCCAAGACAGCAGCCGTAGTAGCCAAGGTGGCCTCATTTAAGGCGCCTGAAGATGCAAAGACAGGTGGGGTGACGGCTAAGGACACCAGGATAATGTCCCGAATTACGACCGTTCGTTATAACGTGACAACGACGGCCAGGATGGCGGCAATGACGGCTAAAAATGCGGCCAATATTATTCCTGATAAGATGACCAAAGCCAAGACGATCCCTGCTAGGACGATCTCTTTAAAGACAGTCCCTGCTAGAACTATGTATGCAAATAAGAGGATCCCTGCCACGACGACCCCGACCGAGACGAGTTCCATATCATCCCCGGCCACCCCATCTGGATCTTTGAAGCTCGACAAACAACTGACTTACGTGATTTCCGGGCATCCGAAAGGACCGGGAAAATCCGTTAAAGGTGGAAATCTGACGGCCGCAAAGATACCGGTGGCCATTGATCGACGAGCGTTGGCTAAAGCGACATCAGCAAACGGTCGTAGAGTGGACAGAAATGCTAAGATGACACCAGAACTAAGTTTTGCGAGGACTACGGACGCTAAGACAACAGCTGTAGTAGCCAAGGTGGCATCATTCAAAGCACCTGAAGATGCAAAAACAGGTGGGGTGACGGTTAAGGACACCAGGACAATGTCCCGGATGGCAGCCGTTCGTTATAATGCGACAACGACGGCCAGGATGGCGGCAATGACGGCTAAAAAGGCGGTCAATATTATTCCTGATAAGATGACCAAAGCCAAGACGATCCCTGCTAGGACGATCTCTTTAAGGACAGTCCCTGCTAGGACTATGTATGCAAATAAGAGGATCCCTGCCACGACGACCCCGACCGAGACGAGTTCCATATCATCCCCGGCCACCCCATCTGGGTCTTTGAAGCTCGACAGACAACTGACCTACGTGATTTCCGGGCATCCGAAAGGACCGGGAAAATCCGTTAAAGGTGGAAATCTGACGGCCGCAAAGATACCGGTGGCCATTGGTCGACGAGCGTTGGCTAAAGCGATATCAGCAAATGGTCGTGGAGTGGACAGAAATGCTAAGATGACACCAGAACTAAGTTTTGCGAGGGCTACGGATGCCAAGACAGCAGCTGTAGTAGCCAAGGTGGCCTCATTCAAGGCGTCTGAAGATGTAAAGTTAGGTGGGTTGAAGGCCAAGGACACCAAGACAATGTCCCGAATGACGACCGTTCGTTATAACGCGACAACGACGGTCAGGATAGCGGCGATGGTGGCCAAGAAGGCGACTGATGTGATTCCCGATAAAACGACCGTGGTCAAGACGACTAAGGCCAAGAAAATCCCTTCTAGGGCAGTCCTTGCTAGGACGATATCTGCAGATAAGACATACCCTGCCACGACAATCCGGACCGAGACGAGGTCCATATCCCCATCTGGGACCTTCGAGTTCAAATTTATACAATTGTTATGGCTTCGTTTGTGCTTGTACGTGCTTTTGGTTTCATCTGTGGTGCTTGACCTGATTTCGAGACATTGGATTTTTAAAGGAAGCTCGGTTAACATAAATGCGAACGCCAAAACGGTGGCAACAGGTAGGGTGACGGCCCAGGAAACCAGGACGAAGTTCCATATGATAAAGGTTCGTTATAACGTATCCACGACGGCTAGGATAGCAGCGATGGCGGCCAAGAAGGCAGCCAATATGAGACCTGCCTAGACGATTCAAGCCAAAATGATTTGTTGTTCTATATTGTGGCAAGGTTTATTGATATAAATCCACTTTGTTTGGAGGTAGTTTTTTATTGCTGCACTTATTATAACGCAGTATAAAATTACGGCTAAAAAAATTATAATGTGATATAATTTAAATTGTTACCTACCTATTATTTATTGTTTTATAAATTATTGTATTACTTTGTTACAAATAAATTATCAATATAATATTGCTATGTTCTTTACTCTCTCTTATAAATTGACTTTTAATTAGATCATGAAATTAATAATTTGTCTTTTAGTTACAACATATTGAAATGTTCATGATAATCTGTCATACAACTTGTAATTTTAAAGAAATAAAAATTGCAAAAGTTATATTTCCCAGTCGGGTAAGTGATGAAAATAAAAATTTGACTAAAAGTGACTCCCTCACATAATTATACTAGTAAAACAAAGTATTTAATAAATAATTGATATTCATGGAGATACTTCCACTATGATATCATGGTGGGATACCCTATACATAGGCTGAAGCCTGAAGCCTGAAATTAACTTTTATTACCTTACCAAATAAATTATTTTCGGCTTTATTATTTAATTTATTTTGTTGACATATTCTACTATTATAGCCATAGAGTAAAATCATTGTTATAATTAATGAGCTTGTATGATTATTTATCTATAGTTTTGAAATCAAATTTGATATTACAAGGAAACTGAGGCTCATTTTTGTATTATTCTAATAATAATATGCCCACTGGTTCGTTAAGATAATACTTTACATTAGTAGGTAATCAATTGATTATATTCCTCGCTATCGTGTCCATGTGGAATGTAATATTATTATCGATTTTACTGCCGCCGAGGCACCAGATGACTTCAATCAAGTAAGATTTTTTTTTTTTTTTGTAAATTTATTTTATAATTTTTTATTCATTTTGCGACCGAATTCACTACATTGTATACAATTATGCGATGGACACGGCATAATGTAATATTATGAATTATAATTGTACGGGATGAATCATCGCCGTCGGTGTGCATTGTGCGCGTGTGTGGTTTATGACCGAACGACGGTTTACACGAACGCGACGACCATATCTCACGGCTTCGGTAAAATATACCACACACGCACGTCACCGCGTACACCCAATGAGCCATATGAATCATCGCGGAGTGGCCGATAGAAATCGAATTTATTCGACACGTATGTGTGTGTATAATACAGTTTCGAGGAAAAAAACGCACCTCGGCTCGCGCAAAAATATAATAATATAGAGGTATTGCATTTCATTCGTTTTCAACGGGCGACGTGTTCTGGATACGAAGAATATAACAATAATATTTTAATGATACGACGTCCTGAGACGTGACGCGACGTCGTGAATATTTACAACATTATCGCATGGCATTCGTGGAACGCTGAAATATAATAATATGCCTATATAACTCTATCTATTTAGTACCTATACTATGACGTGATGACGAATGTTCAATAGTTTGTTGGTTTTCTTTCTCGCGTCAGGCGAATTAGGAATAATAAGTATACGTATACTGTTCGGAACGTATCCGTATCGTGTCTTAGATACAACCAGCGTTCTATAATAATATTGTTTGTAATATTATGCCATTATGCGGTTAAATTGAAACATAAAAACTAATTGAAGCACCGTATTAGCCTTTATAATTAATTCAAGTAGGTAATAAACACCAGTGTAAATAACTTGACGTATTATTATTATGACCGTTAACAACTCAATTAGAAACGTGCATACTTTTATTCGATTTCAGAACTAGGTACTCGATGAAAAGGATATGTACACCACGCGCATATAAAGGCATACAACGTCCGTCAATCGAGGCTTATTATAGTATCCCGCGTATACGTTTAGGAAATTGCTGGTTTTTAAAAAAAAAAACTACAGTACATAATGCAGCTCTATACACGGTTTACCCTTGTCTTCCGCTCACTCTCTTTCGTTTTCTCTCTCTTTTATTTTTTTTAATCACAATGAAATACTACCATAGGCAAAATAATTTGAAATCCAATTATTTTTTATGAACCTATTTGTTTTACGGTACATTAAAAAACATATTTTTAAACAATAGGTATTGTGTACATTTTTATGAAATTAAATTCAGATTAGCTGCCAAGCGTCGTCTTCGTGGTTATAGTCGTACCAATTGAATTATTATTATTATTATGTGCTTTTACTCACGCAAACATCGAGTTGTCGTTGTCTGTAAAATATTATCAAAATAATAATATATTATATTATTTTTTCTGTGGAAACCTCATCACGCCAGCCGATTTTTCAATAACGCACGAATGCAGATATACGAATTGTGAAAGCGAAAAATCGAATAAAAATACATTACAATATTATTACTGTAATGTAAATGTTTAACGTGAAAATCGGAATTATTATCAATAAACACTGCGCTGTACTGAAATTAATACGATTGTTTAATTTTTTTTTTTAGTGAGTAATTTCTTTTTAAGGCTTGCACCTTCACGTCGGTGTGTTTGTCTCGCAAAATCGTGAAAAATGGTTTCGACTACAGTGGCGATAAGAGCTGCCCACCGCCAATCTAAATTCACCTATCCACCATGACGGATACGAATAGTTTAGTTTTATATTATAAATCTTGCACTCGCGTGTTGTCAAAGACATCAAATCGTTTAAATGCGAACTCACGGATACCGGAGTATTTGTAAATCAACTCGCATTAGATATGTAATTTCTGCTGTGTTTTAAAGGATGAATCACGGAGGGTATGCGTCCCACACTCGCACTAAGCCTTATTTATACCGGGAGTATATTTTGACGTTATTCGCAAGTATTTTATGATACAAAAAAAAAAAAAAAATAAATAGATACAAAAAAATAAAAATAAATAAAAACAACGGAAAGACTTAATTACCACCATAAATAGTAACTGTTTCAAACGGCCACGGTTCGGTATCGCACTGCCTGTCTTTATGACGGTAACTATTCAGTTATAATTATATATTTACGCCTTTTTGCCATCACTGTTACTAAAATTTGAAACCATGTCAGTCTTCTTTTCTTCATTCCAAAGAGCTTTCCGCACAAAGCAATTACATCAGCTCGACAGTTAACATTCTTGTGCACATTAAAAGTAAATAATACACGCGTGAATGTAATTAAATGCGGCTCATAATGGAACGCTAACTTCATTGCGAACAGTGGAGAGTGGAAAAATAAGAGGTTTCACAATAATATAATTATAATAATATGTGACTTTGGAAATGTAAGAGGTAAATTGCAACAGTTTCGAATCCGATATGACGGTTAAAGAATACATGACATGATTACCAAAAGTAATAGTATACAAGGACGGCGTCCTTATAACCTTATGGGTAAACGTTGTGGAGGTTTCGCTTTGTTAATGGGTGCGCAGAGTTATCTGTATCGCGTTATAAACTAACCGGAAAGTTATACAGGCGAGCGTGTAATAGCAGTTTCTCGTATCCCGTGCAAGGAGTAATAATCAGTGGTCCTTGTGGATATCCACCCGGCAGGAGGATTCCTACTGGGTTTGAAGTAGATAACTGAGACGTTGCGCGTGTGTCATCGGGGTGGTTGAAAAGTTCGCTCATGCATCCTTATGGCGTATTATACTGATAAGAGTGGCACTGCGGTGAACTTTGGCGTTTCGAAGCCATGGGCCAATGTGATATTTACCTACCATTTAAAATACGGGAAAACAGCGATAATAATGAATAAATGGATAGGACCCAAATAAATGGTTCTCAAATGATAAGAAATTGATGTGATTTTTTTCTTTTATTGTATGAAAAATATTTAATTTTTCTTCCTTTGGAAAATTTTAATTTTTCCGTGGTAATATTTTTAAATTTTAAAGGAACTCGATGAACAATGATACAATTTAATCCCTTGTTGATCAAACTTAGAGGGAACATTTTTTTTTTTTTTTATAAACTGTTATCAACAAAACACGAATTGGTAATATTCGTCTCAGTTGGCCGCCATTCCGGGGACGGACATGGCTTAACATGACACGATGTACTGTGGGTATATGTCATATCCATTAATTTGTTATCTATGCGGGTGCGTCTCTATACCGTCTCGTACGAGACCGAGCAGACGCTCGTACACACTGTATAAATAACAGCCCACACACACACACACACACACATTCTAATTTATGCACGGATAGTGAATTACGCGTACGGGCTCCGGTAAGTACGAAGTATATACTGTGCGTTTTTAACTTGCCGCAGCAGCAGCAATGACTCGTCTCGCACGGGACAAATTGCGTTATTTCTAGGCGGAACCCGTACGTATTACTATGCGATGCACTCGAGGTGTAAATACGATTACGCGCGCTAAAGTTGTGCACGCCGATCACGTATATAATATTATATACACATACGCGTTATGCGTACTATATACCGAACTTACAGCATGAACGCGCGCGCGCGTGTGTGTGTGTGTATTTTGGCTGCGACTCTCTTTGATTAGTCACATCTCTCGCGCAAATTATATACGAATAAAATATATGCGTGTATTAGGTATATAGGTATTTGATATATATTATATATATATATATATATGTTGTGCGCAAACGGCACGCACCAAATTACCGTATATACGTGTGCGGTTTAAGTTATTCGTGCGGGGAATCTATGTTCGGTGTTACAATAATTATCATTATTAATATTAATATTATTACATATACAACACCACGTCATCACGTGTACATCTTTTTTGCTAATTATCGATACGCGCGGTCGCACGTATCTATATCCATGGGTGCGCGTATATACGGCTCGCCTCGCCCGGAATACGAAAATCGCATATACACTGTGAATAATATAATATTATTAAACAATAATATCACTACGTACCCCGTGGGTCGTTTGTCCGTCAGCGGTGGTGATGATGGACCGCCGGAATTCGTGATGAAAGGGCGAGAGACCCTCTCTACAAGGTGATTTAATAATAATAATCCGACGACGATGACGACTCCTTTGATCATCCTCCCATGCTCAAATTGAATTCCAAGTTCCAACCCCGTCGTCGGCCGACTATAGGTTTATCGTGTGCATACCAGTCCGCCTGACGACCACCCGTCAGACTATACCCTGCTATCACGTTCGTCACGAAATCCATTCCGTTTATAATATGGAGAAAACACTACGCCAGGGTTTAGAAATATTTTCCAAACAATAATTGTGTAAAAAAGAAAAAAAAAACACAAAAAGTACAGAAAATCACACCAAATATGCCACATTCGCGTTCGGTGGAGATTTTGATGTGTTGTCCATCGATGATAGCGTAAAAATTTCTGGTAAAATGACCATTTATTTTGTATCATGCAAGCGTGCGGTTGGTTTTTGTCTGAAATATTTCCGAATACATATCATTTGTATACCAAAACGGATAGTAAACGGTAAATCGAATGAAAATATCTAATTTTGATGTTTCCGAGAGCAATAATGGTAGGGACGTGAAATGCAACAATCAATTATTTCAAAAATTACCCGAAATCAAATAATAGATGCGTGTGCACTGACCGTACATTTTGAAATTTTATGATCAAAATAAAATCAAAAGCTACGTGAATGGGAACTCACTCACTACTGTTTTTTCATCGAGTAATTATATGTTCAAGATTGCTGAATTTGGAAATAATAGAAATGTTCATAAGATATAGAGAACCACAAGACCAAAATAATACAATCAATTCCCTAAGTTCTTAACCAAACCTTTTTTTTTTTTATTTATAATTTTTTCATCTGACAAATAAACTGAAAAAAACTGACTAAATAATTAATAATAATAAAAACCAATAAAATAGTGAATGCACGTAATAATTACTGTACAATTCATTAAAATATAAGAGTATAGTTTAAATACAAATTTAATAATGTTTACAGTGAATTTGTTTAGCCATTATGATGTTTCGTACCGACCCATATTATATTATAATTTATTTCTACAACGTTCAAAGTGAAATGAATTTCGAATCAATCCATCAAAAAGTTGTTTGTTTGTATTCAACGAGTTTTAGGTCAAATCTCTGACACTGTGTGCAAACTCGTGAACAACGTTTGATTTGAATAACCAATCAATTACACGACGACGACGGTCGCTTCAGTTATTCGGCTCTATGACTACACAGACCGGTCAATTTAATTAACTAATTGCAATGCATTCATCTAACATCGTCAGAGTATCGCTACAAACACAATGTGACAATTATTGAATATTTTGTGCTTAATCATAGTCGCAACATACAAATCATCGCTATTAAAATATATTGTGTTAAAAATAATAGTGCCTATAATTTATCGGCCGTAAAGATAATATCATCTCGGGATTTCATAATCGATTTTTCGTATAACATTTTCCTCTAGATCTATAGTGTACCGATATTATAGTGTTTTCCAAAGGATGTGCCGTGAAAACCTGCATTTTTTTTTTAACTTTAAAAGTCCTTTAGCACTTATCTTTTGCAAACGGGCAATGTATATTTATTCGAAGCCGTGCCTCGGCTTGTGACAACTAATAGAAAGTAATGGTGGAATAAAGTTGTGGGACCATTATGTGATAAACATTGTAAACTGTAAAATATTCCAAGTACTATATCCGCGTGCAAAATTAATATACGTGTCGTTGATTAATCGTACATATATATGAACACTAAATATTATCAACCGCATACGCTTTCTAAATTCCCTGGTCGAACATTGGCGAAGAAGACGCCCGAACGGCTCTCCCACTCAATCGGTAATAATTTTCACGGTTCACACCTTGGTGATCAATAAAATCTCTCAGACGGCTGTATACGCGCGGGACTATAATATTGGGGGATGGTTTGAATAGAAGAGCAGCGCGTTGACGATTTTCCACCTCCGACGACGGACGGTTGGGGATTGCGCGCCCCTTCCTTTTCCGGTCGATTTCACACGGCCCGTTTTAATACATATAATATTATGTGTACCCAACGCAGCCGAACAACATTTTTTTTTTTTTTTTTTAATCAAGACTAGGGATATTTTTTGGTCCATTGCAAGCGAATAAGACAGTAATAGTGCGCACACGAAAGATAAATATAAAACGTGATTTCGTTTTGGCTGATTTTTTTTTCTATTTTTCACGTAAATAGATTATAATATTTCGTTCTTTTTTCCTAGGTATTCAATAACCGAGTATTCACCGACGCATTCCTGATCCACTTTATTATTATTGTTTATCCATCGGCTATAATAGTATTCTGTTGTATTCGTGTGTAATATTAATATCATCATCATCACATCATCGCCTTTGGAATTTTTTAATTAAAATTTTGCTCACAATTCTCTTTTTTAGACCGTCCCGTCCACGGGCGTGCAAATTACATCGCTTACAGAACACACAATTACCGAGCGTTGATTGTTTTCAATTCTTTCAATAAATCTCATAAGTCAAATACTTAAAACAATTGCCCATGGTCATAATTTTACTAATAAAGTTATTTAAACTTGCGATCCTTATTTGAAACGATAAGTTTTTTTTTACTAAACAAGTTTCATATTGAGTTTTTACCGGTATGCCATAATATATAGTTGTTATATTATTTTTTGTTAAAAGTTATAGAGCATTTACTTGAAATTGTTTGGTTCGTTATCTCGCTTAAACTTATGTCACAACTACTTTTCGTCAAAATAAAATATTTATATTTTAAATGAGCTATTGTGATAATAATTTGATGTCTCGAGCTAATCGAATTCATTTAATGAGTATATTTTATTATAGTTCAATCAAATTTGATTGCCATAACTTCACCTTTTACAACAAATGTATACAGAATATTTTCAAATAGAATTTACAATTTTATCTCCTTTTTTAATACAATATTACATTCAAATAATATTGCTATTTTATATTTGTTTAAGTAATTATTATTCCTTGATTATTATAATATAGTATATATGCGTTATATGCTTGTATTAATGAAGAAAAAACAATTCTATCGAGTTATGAAAAGAAAAAAAAATTTAAAAAAAACTATTTATCCGCTGTACCATTTCGATCGTGTCTGATTGTTAAACCATCCAAAACGGCTCTGCTTCGTTGCTAGACGATTCATCCTGTATCCGGTTCTTTTCAACAATCTCCGTTTGTATAAGAAGTGAAAAACCGAAACTGATGAACCAAACCTTACATTATGAAATACAGCATCGAACAGACAATCTTTAAACGCGTATAAACAGGTTGAAATTAACGATTCCTATTCATTTAAATTTGTTACATTAGTTAAATATTCTCAAACGTAATTCGTTCTCGTATACATATTTATTTTACGATCAATATATACCTACCATACGTTGATATGCATCTTCTTTATACGTACCAATGACAAATCATGCGTATATCTCTGTAATACGTTCAACTTGTTAACATTCAAATTAATATCATGATAAATTTTAAAGTTTGGTCTATTCTCCGAGTTTTCGATACATCGATATTTGTGTATAACTATCGCATACAACGTATCAATTAAGGAACGCGTTGCAAGGACGTTAATTTATATTACGTATACATGAACCACGTCAAAAATTTCTCTGAAGAAATAGTTTTACTGTTTAAACACTTTGTAGTTTTAATAAATAATAATAATAAATTAATAATAAAGTTATCAAGATATTTAAAAGCATTTGTGTTCTAAAATCTTTTTTCTTTTTTTTTTAAAAAAAAAGAAATGTTTTACAGAATAATTAATGGTTCGACTAAATTGTTTGAGTATGCAAAGTTATGCTAATAAAATGTTATTTTTCGAATATTAATGGTTAGTACAAATTTCGAACTCGCTTATCGACCGTCCGAAAAATATGCAAAATACTAGAACATCTGCTCCTTAATGATAACCCTTGAGTTGTTTTGACTGAAACAAGCAGACAGTAGCAGCTATTACGCAGCAATCCATTCGAATTCAATGTTATTAATTCATTTAAAAGTTATACGCGCCGAGTTAAACTTATATTTAACGTCTAAAATGTGTATTAATTAATTTCGCCTCGGAAAATGATAATATATATAATTATATTTAATATTTATATCCCCGGTGAATGGTACTCGAAAAGCAATCTTTTTTCCGCGATTAAATAAAAAAAATGACTTATATACATCGTATACGAATTAATTGTACAGCTTATATTCTTTTCCGTAGCCTATATGTACAGTATAATATATTTCATAGTACCGTGTAATTACACGGATCCGGTGTGTAGAAGAAAAAAAAAAACTGAAACGTAAACATATGTGAGTGTGTGTGCTTTAAATTAATTTGATTTCGCAACGATTTTCAAATACGAAACTGTAAAATAGTTTACCCAAATCACTTCTGGTAAATGTATACCTATTATATTGTATAATATGCTTAACGTGTGTACTTCGTCGTCGGCATAGACATGTCAATCACTGAAAGCGTTACGATTTTTCGTGATAACCTAGACTTTTGTCGCGTTATATAAATATAATATTATAATAATACGCGGGATAACTCTATCGGCCACCCGGCATCTACTATATATGCCTATATACAATATACATATATATATTCGACCGGACGGAATTGTTTGAGAACATAAGTACACAAAGCGCTGTTTTACTCGCACTGTATATATATAAGTATATTATTTGTACAGATAGCATACGATATACCTGTACAATATCATTTCGAAAACATTATATACCTACCGCCTGTCAATTACGCGTAACGATTGTCGTAAGAGATACGCACGATTCGAAAAACGAAAAAAACCTGTGAACAAGCATAAACGTAAGGGGGAAAAAAAGAATAATAAAAACCTAACAGAAGAAAAAAAACGTTGATTACAAATATTACAGAGTTTTGTTCCCACTGCGGTGGCGGCGGCAGACGACCGCGAGGAATTCTAGGAGTTTGTATATGGTAATAAAAATAATAATAGTAATAATAATAATATAATTTTGTGGGCACTAATATAATATCGAGTTACACAGTAGAAGTAGCCGGAGCCATCGTAATTTTGTCGCCGACAAAACGGCCGGAAAACGTAAAATTATAGGTCTTCTGCCGAGCAATTAGCAATCATACCTGTGTAATTTTCAATGACAACGACAAAAAGAGAAGAAAATACATACACACACACATACACACACACACACACACACACACACGCTATCTGGTCAGCCGGCTAGATGTATCGCTAATGAGATTGTGATGAGTTTCGGAGAGCTGTCGGACGCAATTTACCGTCATTTGGTGCCCGACACGAAACCTTCGCTATACTTATATATATATTTATGCTCTGTAGTCTCTACAGGGACGTTTTAGTCGCGTCACACCAAACATGAGACTGTAATTCGCGACGTTCTACGGTTAGTATAATAGTTAGATGAATAAGTTATAGTCTGCAGTAACGTCCCCTATGATGACGTGCAATATTGTAGCTCATACCTGCGGTCACACTATTGTTCGGAAGACAATTTTTTTTTTTTTTTTTACAAATGCTGGAAAGCATACATCATTGTAGACCACGAACTATATATAATAATATTATATATTATACCTACTGCAGCTGTCGGGAAACAAATGGATTTCCAGAGTGACTCTCGAATATTGTAACGGAACTTACGGAACATCCGTGATCAGACGTTTCGTATAGTTAGAAACGTTGTGATCGATCGTGGTGGAAATATCAATTTCGCGTGGGCGATTATTCGTGGAAGCTCACAACAGGAGATTGGATACCGAGATTTGCAATCTCCGCGATTTTTCACACACGCAACACAATATTATATTCTAGACGTATTATTGTGTACCTAGTGATGTGATAAGGATTTTGAAAATAGAGTCGAGTAAAATCCACCTAGACAAAGAGGTGTCAAACTATTACTTTTTGACTACAGTTTTTGAGTTTTCTAAATAATCTTCTGGGTGTTTGACTTTTCAATTAATTTTAATGTTCCGTTGTAAAATAACGCATGTCAGAAATTCCGGGAAACCCATCCCGAGTTTTCGAAATTCTAATAGAACTGCAGCAATCTCGATCAAAGTAACAGAACCTGCATCATACATACGTTGGACGAAATATGCGTCTAAGTTACTGGGTCGATCATTTGTCCGATGCAGAAAACATATTAATGCAGATCTCCAACTACGAGTTAATATTAAATAAAACTCAAAAAAAGTTGGCGATTACTGTTCATCACTAAAAATCTTTAATTTTTGAATACTAACTTTGAGTAGGCTCAAAAAATCTCTTCGAAATATGAAACGAAGGGAATAAAAATACTTAATAGTGGACCCGATATGGTCTTATCACATCAAAACGTCATCAGAACCGTAGAAATAATAAAGCTCTATTTTTTTACACGTGGACAATACACGGTATACACTTGCGGTGCATGCAAGACGCGAAAGATAACCGCTTTAGTGCGGATTGTCTATGTGTGAGAGTTTAACATTAGTTATTTCTTTAACCTGTACCTAGTGGAAACGAAAACAAAAATAATTGAAAATAATTGTAACACACACAAATGACGCGTTTCCAAGCGGATTATTACGTGCGTATAACATACTTTACTTTTCTGGTTCTCACACTGCGCAGCGTCGTACCATATTATATACAGCTAATTTTATAACGCGGGAACACTCAGGGCGACAGGTCAGTTTTCGGAGATTAAAATATTATGTCATTATCTTAAACTATTTGAGTATCAGAATAATAATATTATGTTAATATGGGTGCGTACTGCGTATATAATATACATAACGAGTTAAAACGAGCGTGTTCGGTTGGTACAAAGTTGTATTTTTTTCCATTCTTGACTGCGTGCGTATAATAATATTATAATTTTGTGTACTACCCGCGTCGCCACGCCGCCGACTACGTGTAACAACAACAACAACAATAACAACCACAGTAATTATATAGACGATACTGTTTTTTCGCGAGTATTTCAAATCATAATTTACAATACAGTTGAATATATTAATTTATTTTATTTTTTAATCGGGTTACGATTTACCTAATAACGTAGCGAATTAAAATAGCCCGAAGAAAATGAAACCAAATCGGTAAACGACGACGTGTTCTGGATTTTGGCAGGCTACACTATATATAGATATTTATAGATGTAAATATATAGAGTAGTTATTGTCGCACAACGTAAATTTATTTATTTTTATTTATCATACACGACGCATTATCATTTTCCGTTCTTTGTACACTCGTTTTCGAGTTCATATACTGTGGGGTGCGCTGGCGACTCAGATAAATAATAAATAATTGGTGTAGACAAGACGGAAATGGATTTCTCGAAAGGTGGTGATAATGTTTTATTTGTCTGCGGTTGGATCCCGTCGATTGAATAATAATACTTAATAATCAATTCGATTAGCGCGGGTGGAATGGTATGAATAAATAATAATATATAAAAAAAAACATCTGTTGAAACCTGAAAGCGAATAATGAAAACAAACATTCGACCGGATCCTGGAGCAATGGTCCCTGCGCATAATATATATATATAATATGTATATGTGTGTTTTATATTGTAATATTATTGTGTACGCGCGTAGCCGGAGGATAGATTTATTTTTATTCTTTGGAACACCACTCAACAGTAATTAGACGGTACGCCAGATAATCGTTATTGAAGGGTACCGAACAACCACCCTTTATTATCAAATGGAAGGCAGTTGTAAGTGATGACGAGAAAAGTGCATAACAAACCACTAGATTCGTTCGAAACGAAAATGCCTCGTCTAATATGTTATATTCATCGTTGTGCAGGTGTAATGGATTATTATTATTATACGTATGGACAAAGACGAAACGGCTGATCCGGTCACAATACTTTTCATCGCATCATTACCATAACCGTCGTCGGTCAATGGTATTTTTCACCAAAACATCTTTTTAAGCGAAACGATAAATAATATTTGGACATTAACTCGTGTCAAGTGGTGGAAACGAAAAATAATAAAACTACTCACCGCACCGACACGCGGTACCTACAATACTATAGGTACTATAATGATGAAACCCTGGCTGATGTCAATTCGACCGGATTAAAATTCCATAATAATACTATATTCGCAGTGTCTCTATATAGTTCAACGAATAACAGTACAATATTGCTCTCGAGCTGATGTTCTTTTTATCAAACAGTAATAAATTGCATTATCGTTTATTACAATGACGTTTACCCTGCTATATAATCGGAGTTCGAACACATTTTTGTTATTGTTAAAATTAATTTCAATTGTTATCATAATAGACTTATATAATCTCCTCGCACTGATATTAAAAATACAATATTATAATATTATGTTGATAGTATGGTTTTAGTGTGTGATAACAGTTTTTACCTGTATCAAATGGTTACATGGTTCTGTAAAATATGTAAATTTACCTAAATTCGTGGAAGATTCCATTTCTACCACATATATTTCTAGTAATAAACTACGTTCAACGTTCGATTACAATTAGTATATCTTTAAGTATAATTCATGTGTTCGTCTGCAGAGAAATCTGTGTGCCCGACCACCGTTAGTTCCTTGAGGTAAATTAGTTATAGTATATTAATATCATCGTACTTTAACTGTATCTATTCAAATATCTATTTTTAAATTATAGTAGTTGCCAATCAATTAGCATTGGTGTACTTAAGGTTTTTATATTGCGCTATGGTTACCTTTGGTTTCAAATTGAATCAATTAGGTTGATGTTCTAAATAAGTACTTATGATATTATGAATGGAATAAAAATGTACTATACTGTTATCTACGGCCTATAATATAGGATAATATCTTATGATGTAATCGAGACATATGTACCAAAGTCTATATAATATTATCCCAATTATTCCATATACGATTAAGATCTAATTTAAATAACAATTCGTTTTTAAGATGAAAGTTAGTCACAGTTTGTATAAAAATAATTTGTGTGAGTAGAACCATTAAAAATATATTTTCAGGCAATGTTATCCACATAAAAATAAAAATATGCCGTCTAATTTCTGTAAATTTTTTTTAAAACCAATGTAGTAATAATTTTTGTTTGGTAAATCATCTATGATACGTCTTCAATATCTCCATTACATTCTTGTTTCATTAGTATACTTGACGTCCAACCCCAATATGTTTCAATTGAATCCTAATCTGAATCTTATAAATTATACTAAGTGTTTAAGTATATGTTTGTTGAGAATATTATAATTTTGCCTTTACACTAGAATATTTTTTTTAATTAATCATTTCTGCGCCCGGAAGATAAATATTATCAACCCAAATCATCGGATAAACGTTACAGATATTATAGATTCACATTATTGTATAATATGTATCCTCTGTACACAGTCTAAAAGAAAAAACTAAAATATAATGAAATGTTCCAGCTCACTCACGGACCCGAGTGCATTACTTCGTATTTCTAGATGGAAATAATACGGGATTTTCGTTACGAAATAAATTCATTTATTTTCAACGGGGATTTGTTGTAAACATTTGAGCATCTTTGATGGGATGCTGATGAAAAATCGAAAAAAATGTTCCTAGTTATTTTCGCTCTACTGTTTGCGTGCTTTATCATTTTTGCACCAACGTGAGTATATAATATACTATATTAATAAAATGTTCCTTTTTGGTCACCGATGCTTAAAAATTATATGCATAATAAATGTATGATGGTGTTTGTTTTGCAATCAATCGTGGTATTATATATTTTAATCGCAGAACGCTTAACCACACATCTGTAGTGTGTCGTTTTTCATAACATTTTTGTATTATACATGTAAAGGAAATGTACTCCTTGTTTATTAATTGTTATCTCATAAGATTAGGCTGTCTGCTGTTATCAACCACACTGTGTCTAATGATTACAGCAGGTTGATATTAGTCAAGATGAGTTAACATAAAACTTATATTGTAATATTATACTTAACATAAAACTTTACAATTAATTCATTTTATAGTATAAGATAGATTATTAAGACCTTTAAGTATAAACCTTAAATTGTTGTTTATCTACTTACAGGTAAGATTTGTATATATTAAGATAAATTATCATTTCATTTATATTCATAAAATAAAATATCTACTTACAGATAAACACAAGTTGTTTTTACTTAAAAAAGGAAAAAAAAAAACTTTATTAGGAACACTTATATACACATAATATTACATATGCTGTTAACGATGAAATCGTAAAATACGTTTGCGATCGTCGCGTACCCTTATTAGGTTCACGATTGGTAATTTCACAGTTTTTTTTTTTTTTGTATTCCACACGTACGCATTACGCGTGCTACCGGCCGATAATTATTTCTCGATTTACACACCGATTTTATGTATTAAAAAAAAAAAATAAAAAAAATACCAGTCACTTGAAGGTACTTTGTCATTAGGCGTGCTTGGGTACGAGGGTTCCGATTTCGAAACGTCGCAAGCATAACATTATATTATATCTATACGCTGCGTGCCAGCGTTGCGCGTTTTTATAATAATAATACGTGTAAGACATACATAAGACATACATACCTTGCTGGACAGCGCGTGTTCGTATAACTACGGTAAATTATATATGTACACACATATCACAGGGTATATTATATTGTGTAGGCACACCGACATTATTCGGGTGCGCGCGCTCGCCGGGTATAATATGACATTCAAATTCACTTAGACCCGAGCAATTATGCGAGAAAATAATTTACCCAGTTGGAACTACGTAAATAATTATACATGCATTGTTGCCATACACTCACTCGGTGTGTCATTATTTCTCCAACCCCGCTCCACATCACCTCTTCACCTTGTGCTCGTGGTTAAGAGAACAGTATTCCTATATACTCATTTCGTCCGCCTAAAGCACCCCGATAAAAAAAAATATTTAAAAAAAAAAAAAAAACAACAATTTCGGGTTTTATTCTATTTTACTATTATACATAATATATTACGTACGTCTCGGATCAGATGATTTTTCTCTCTTCCTATACGTCTTATCTGATCGGTTTGACGTACTTTAATAAATGTGTTCAGTCCGATAGCGCGGGACCCGTTCCATACACGTTTATCGCATAATATAATATTCATATAGTAATATATTATATACATCATAAAAGTCATTTCGTGCTAAATATTATATATATTATTATATTATATTATATATATTATATTATATTATATAGGTATATTGTGTGTAACATTTGGTGTGTAAACTTTTATTTAATATTATATAATATTATAATTATTTAATGTAAACAGATTATAAATTTCGATATCGGGGGGAAAAAAAATATGGTGATTTATGTAAAAAAGAGAGATTCAATCCCATTATGTAATGAAAATAACATTATTTTACCGTACAGCGCACGAATATGTTTCGTCTGATAATTTTGAATATGAACCGAGGGAGCTACGTATACTTAGTGATTTCATATATTATAGGATATATAACGTATAAGAACCAAGAGTTTCTAAATAAACTTATTAATGGTTCTATAACTATTGTACGTATGTAGTATTCAAGATTTTGTTTTCCTGTGCCATATTATCCTTCGAGGGTGTTATTTTATAATAAATAAATAATAATAAATAATTGATTGTCCTGATTTATTAGGTGAACTTAATTTCAAAGTTCCAAGTTACCTGTCTATAGATCACATTATCCTTTCCACGTACCGACGTGTACCAACAATTATTCTATTAATGACCGAATGTATAAGATGATGCACAATGCCAATGAGGACCATTCCAACTCTATCTTTTTATAGATTATCTATTTATAATTTGAAAAATTGAATTTAAAATAAATAAAATATGTAAATGTAAAAACTGTATTCTAGGCCTCGACCTGTTTTGTGATAATAAATAAATTATAATACGTACACAGCAGCGATGGATTTATTTGAATAAATCCATAATTATAATAAATAACGAAGTGATCGAAGCATATAATTGTCTCTGTACCATAATATAAATAACCGTGAGGTTTATAGTTGTAATTAATACGGTCCCAGAAGGAAAAAATCAAAATTATGTGCGCTCTTCACCCCCGTGTTTTCATTGGTTGACCGTGGTCGAGCACAAATTACACACATTACGTATGTACAAAGGTACGGTTAGTAGACCGGGAAGCCATTTGGATATATTGGCGCAGAGCTAAAAAAATAAAACTTTTTGATCGCAAACATGAACGGATTCAAGCTTTTTTGTCTGATCGCCAGGCGGCATGACGCGCATAAACGTTAAAATTATAATTTTTTTTTTTCGCCAAGCACGCAATTATAATATCCGCTATAGTAGACAACCTTTCATCTAGTATACACTGCAGCAAAACAATCGATACGGTTATAATGACGTAGTGTTATAATATGTTGTAAAAAATAGGATTGATTTAAGCTTGTAACCGCAGCCACGAAACGTTTTAATTTTCAGTATGGTCGTATGGATATATAATTAAATATTTTCACGCGCAAAGTTTTAAATTTTAAGTTAAGCAATATTAATCATAATAATACAAAAAAAAAAATCCACTAAACCGACACACAGACCGGAAAAAAGTCGTCCACAACTATACAAATTATAAGATTAATTAGTTTATTGTGTTTTGGAGGAGTGTGAATGATGGTCTTATATAATTTTTGTTCTTTTTGTTGTTGTTGCGTTGTTCGAAAGTATTTTTCTCTTTTTTGATAAAGCACATATTATCAGTCACTCTCATTAATTATTCGTAATAATTAAAACTCTGTTTCTCTTTAGACTTACCGCTTACTCAAAACTCAAAACTCAGAAATTTAATTTAAAAATCTTCACTCATATAGTTCGATTTTTACGTTTAATTTTAAATTTGGCAAATTAACATTTAACTAATATTATATTATTACGATATATTATAAGATATAACAATTTAATGTTGTTCTAAAAGTGAATTTTCTGTATAATGTATTTAGCAACAAATTATTATTGTTTATAGAAAATGATATATCTGTGTAATTTAACTGTCATAATTAATCACCGGTATTGCGTATAATTAAAAACTTCATTTAAGCACATGCGAATAATTTTAATTATGTATTCTGGCTGCAATGTTGTAATCGTCGGTAGCAAACACGTTCTATGATGACTATAAACCAACGAAAACACAGATTAAGGAGTATATTTTATTATTATGTTCTAGATTTTAAAAGTTTCGTATAATTAATTTGATTATTTGCTTATGATAAAATATTTCAGTAAATACGTTTTTTCATGTATTTAAGATTGCCAATAGAGAAATAGCATTAGAATGACTTACATAATATAGCAACGAAGTGTTATAATTGTATGTGGTGTGCTACAATTCGATTTAAAATTGTATCAAAATCGAAAATCAACATTACACTGCAACTTTATAATATAATTGCACTTTTAATGATCTAGTTACGTTTAAGTCGTGTCACATAAATATTTGCAAAGCACGAGTGGGTACATTGTACGTAAGACGTTTAAAGTGTATGACGTACTGGTTTCATCAATAGGCAATAAATGGATTTTCTATTTTTACGCAATCCTCGGTGAATTTATTGTGCACATTAAGCCCGTATAAAAGTATACTTTCAATTTATTTTGTATTCAACGTGAGATTTATTTCGAAAATGCAATACTAGTTGCATGTTCATGATATGATATATTCTAATTTTATGTGCATTCAATAGATAGGAATTATTGTAATATAAACACCATAAAAATACAACTTTCGATTATTTTAATAGAAACGACCTACATTGATATAATTCTATGGGCAGTGTATTATATTTTAGTTCGTAAGAGCAAAAACTGTTTTATTTTGTCATCAATTGATGTATAATTTATTTTTTACACGTATTATTCACTTGGACTAGTTTCGTAGAAATTTACAAAAAATAATATTGCTGATGCAAAAAATCAAAAGCTGTGTAACACATCCCGTTGTTTTTATTTTATTTTATGTTTTGTAGAAGCATTGCACGATTGTAGGAGTTATAGTTATGCAATTTAAACTCAAATATTTAGTTGCCTAACCAGCGTCGTCGATAAGTAAAGTTATTTATTGAATCAAAAATGTACATGTACCTCGATTTTTAACTTAAGTTGTGCGATGAACAAAACAGTTAAAATACATTGATTTTCATCTAACTTTTTGCTCTCGAAAAATGACTTGTTGTAGAGGTTAAGAAAACTATTCAAAGTCGAGAGTAAAAATATATATTTACATTATTACATTAAAAAACACTTATTATTCCCGTTTTTCGTAATAGAATAACGACTTAAACATCAGAAAATGTTGACTACCATCAATTACTCGGACTTTAAGTAATTATTACTGTTATTAAGAATGATGACTGCCAATAAAAATGTCCAACGTGGTACCGACCGTGCCTACGCATCCGATAATAACAATAACATCAGCATCACAACAGTATGTTATTATCGTATAATAAATAATAATAATTATTGGTCTGAAATTAATAAAAAAAAAAAAACGAACCGGTGACTATAATGGATTTGCGATCACATAAATGTATATATCATCATAATGAAATCAACACGCGTATTTTAGGTATGTTCGTACGTTGTTCATGTGTAGGTACATTACGGCAAAATATGATTTAATGTACATCATCGGCGTTGCGGTGATCCAATTAATAATGAAATACTACACGCGCGTAGGTAAACAAATGATGCGGTGGTTATAATGGGTCAATAATATTTCACGAAAATATCAATAGTATTATTTCAAGAAAAACCACAAGAACCCAGGGTCGTTGTACGGATACAAATGTACAATATTTACTAGTATATGACTATGTAATATTATGATTGTTTATAAAGTATAACGATCACCGTGATTGTTTCCATTTGGCGCTAATTTATTGTTTGAACACCAAACACGGTTCCTTCTCGATGAAACCCATGAGAACGGAAAAGCGGATTTCACAGTGCACAGTGCTTTTAGATTGGTATTTAATTTTAATTTTAATTTTATTTTCTACCCGTCATGTTGTCCGAGTCAATAAAAACGTCCGATATTACTATTAATATGCTACGTCTTGTCCGCCGGGATCGAAAATGCATTTAGAATTTTTTTTTTGTACAGATGGAGCCCCGGGGCCTGTTGAACGTTCCTTGACGAATGTGAAATAGGAGGAAAAAACAGAAATAAGAAAAAGGAAACGCACGCGGCTCATTTACATAAGAATATTAAATAACTGTGTGTGTGTGTGTGCGTGTGCAAGTATACGAAAAATACATTGAGGTCAAACCGAAATCAATTACGTATACCAACCGAAAAATTAACCGAACAAGTAAATTAATGTCTCTTGGAAACCATAACAAGTTTTTTCACCGCACCCCATCCCCACACCCACCCCATAATTTATCAATCGCTTATTATTCAGATGCACTTAATAAATCGAGGGTTTAATTTTAATATTTTTTTTTGTTCTACCGTTCGTGTATAAGCTGCACTACCACACATTTGCAAATAGGTCCATCAAATCACCGTGCTCATACAATATAACATAGTATACTGTGTAAAATTATTATTATTATAATTTGTTATTTATTTTTTTTTTCATTTAAATCCGTTCCGGACATAATCGCTAGTAATCATACTGTTTACCTACAGCAGCGAATGGTATAATATGGTAAAGGATCGGGATTTCAATAATCTCATATTTCAAAATTCGTATAATATATAATTTTGACCACGAAATAATTACTGTAATTATTAGAGCTGTTTAATACCTATTGATCTTCGTAGGTAAAACTGCTTTTGTACCATACGACTGCCATGCGTTCTATATTATAATAATATCAAGATGTACAATTTCGTATTGTATCTATATAATAGTTCTGCGCAATATTACCTCGGTCAATCAAACATAATATAATATATTATATGTACGTAAAATGTTACATATAACACGTTATCGAATCGCAAATAAATCAATACATTTTTCCAAACAACAAATACCTATTATATGTTTCAATCGCGATCTGTAGTATTATAACTCGTGGCTTTATAAATTTAACAAATTTAAATTTTACCGCAACGGTATTAACTGGTCAAATTAATTATTGATAAATTATCTACATATTCGCAATCAAATAAATACATGGCACTGCAAACCTTACATACACTATATACTATAATGTATAATATAGGTACGTGTTAAAATAATATGATAACTTTTTATTGGTTTTTGGAATAAAATAATTTAATAACACGGAAATCGTCTGCAATCTACATCATTGCAGCAGCAATAATAAAATATCCATGCATGTTTTGTGTACAAAGATAGATATAATATTGTTATCGAATAACGTACAACATAATTTCTTTATGATAAATGTGTAGTATTATTTACATTTTTTCGTTAGACAACTCGAATAAAATATTAAATTATTTGAAAACCTCGGCAACTCATAACACAAAATACGTTAAGGTGTCTGAACGGAGGAGAATTAATGCGCAAGCTGTTCCTGGTCTCAGTCCCGCGTTTCAAACAGGAAAAAGGTGTTTTCGTATAAACGCGTTTACGTGAAACGAGAAATAATAATCTGTATAAAATCAACTATAAACTACACGAAATAATCACACAATAGTGATCCATGCTGGAGCAGTTGTTCTGCGGTTGTACTTTTGTACAATGATACATATATATGATGCGAAACACGTAAACGTACAATATAATATTATATTGTACGCACTATTCGCTACACGTGTGTACGTAAAATGATGGAAAATATTTTTCTCAGAAGATTAACGTGGCCGAGAATCAAGTCGATCAGGACGAAACGAGTAGGGCAATATTATAATAGGTTTGGAGGTGGAAAAAAGAGCAAAACGCGTATCGTCTGACTGCATGCAATATAGTATTCTGGTGGAAATCGTCAGTGGGTATGTAAACTCTTCAAGTACTGAAGAATTTGAATTTTTTTTTTTTAGTATTTCATCCTGATGCATCCAAAACAAAATTATATGATGACAAATATTTATTTATATTTCTAAAATATGAGTTTTCTAAAAGATAAGATGCAAACGACAACTTTATTCGCATACATTGTTACTATGTCATTATAATAACACATTCATCGGTCGAATTAAGATTAATATCTATGGTAAAATCCCTGTTAATTGTAATCGCGTGGATAAACACGTATTAACTTTTATAATTTATCAAACAGTCAACTCACAAATAAATTATTTAATCCAGATTGAAATTGATGTGGTTCTTGAAAAAAAATCTTTAGTAACAATATACTATATGTACCTACTGTTTTCATAATTGTTTAAAAGTATTTTTTAATTATTTTTATATTCATTAAACGCACAAATATTTTAAAAATTGAACAAATATAATGATACTTGATTATTTTGTTGAAGATATTTTTTTTGCAGAAGACCAAGGTAATGCGAGTGTAACACATGACTAATAATATAAAATATGTAATACATCACAGAGGTCATCTTTGTTGGAAGCGTAGTAAGAGCTTCATGTACAGACAACGCGAGTGCATATTGACGTATTATCACATATCACACTACGTACCTAATAATTCTGCAAGACGTCGCAGTAATATAATATCATGTACAATAATGGAAAATACGAAATATTGCTGACCTATATATTGTCATATGAGCATCGCGAAAACACGCGTTTATTGTGTGTCACCAGCACCGAACGATAGGCGACTACGTAGTATATCTATAACACAAACGGCAAAAAAATTGCACTGTGCAAATGATTGTCGCCAGGCGCTATATACTCGTGTATGCACACACGCGCGTACCATTATTGTACACAGTATAGCGCGTATATTTCGCCCGCGAAACCGTTTATTGTAATAAATATTTCTGTTATTCTTACTTACTACACTAACTGAAGTATTGTTTTTGTGACGGATAATACTTTTTCACCGTCCGCCGCGAGGTCTACGTATAGTAGTAGGTACGGGCGAGATGTCGAGAGCATATAATGGGGTTTATGCCAATATACGAGGTCAGCAAACATTCCCTGGGCCCACTGTCATTGTGATTTACAAACGCATTATTATTAGAAGATAAACGCACGTCATCGCTATTATCTATCGTATGCACGTGTACCTATGACATTCCCGCCGATTACGCGGACGTCATTACCAATCCGTTTCCGGAGAAAATAAAAACACAAACACAAGACGCATGACGTATAAGATTATTATAACAATAACTAGCTGAATTATCTGGTGTTGGCCGAACCGAATGTTTTTTAAGCATTAACGAGTATACGTTACATTAGAGGTTATACGTGATGTCGTTTTTGAGATGCAGTGATCTGCAGTGTGAGTGAGTGAGTGAGTTATACTTAAATTATTTACTTATACATTTATATATATATATACCTATCTCAATCGGTAAAAGGCAATATTGTATTACCTCGCCCAAGAAATATGTTACTATTAATTTAGATAAGTGGCAATAATTATTAATACGTTGAAAAAAAAATTAATGCACAACCGTTCTAAATAGTTCTGAGAATTATTTTTATTTATTTATGCGATATTAATAATGTTTGCATTATAACTATACTATTAATATATTCTAAAAATTAAATACTATCTTGGTAACCGAGAAATGAACAACTTTATATACCCACATGCAGTCCAACATTGTTTCGATCCTTAAAATTGTAATTTTTGGAAATTCTCTTCAATAATTGAATTATTATAACAATTTTTGCACACAAAGAGTATAAAATTAATCTGCAATATGCTATATTTCAAGTTTATAGGTGCACTTTGTCGCTTTTGAAGTGCAGCGATCACTGATCAGTGATGAGATAGTGCGCGGTATTTTGGGATTTTATATCAATTAGTATAATATTATAAAGATTGTAATAATAACATGTAATATAGTAGGAAACAAAACGGAAATAATAAGAAAAGAGAATAACGAAAAATAATAGCTGGGCGACTGCATAATAATAATAATAATAATAATAATAATAATAATAATATGTACCTATAATACGTGTGCATACGGAGGCGGTGGAGACGCACGGCTACCGCGTCGAACCCATCAGCTGTGCGCGGGGCGCGACGTGCACGCGGCGGTCATCACTCTGAGGCGGCGGCGGCAGTGGGTTCCCAGAGCGTCGCCGTCGAGGCCGTGGACAATTAATAACATTGTAATATTTTTAATAAATACCGGTCCCGCCCGGAGCCGGACAAGCGTCAGGCCCGGGCCGGACCCGAAGAAATTACACACGTCAGACCGATATTTTTTCCGCGGGCCAATAGTCCTGTTTCTTTATATTTCCTATACATGTGCATGTAATATTATTATTATTATTATTATTATTATTACACACACACAAGCGACTTGTAAAGATCTGTCCGCATCACGAGAAACCGTAACGAAGCGCGCGGGCGTTTGAGTTCGAGACGTCTTCTCGGTGGCAAACTTAAAAATTATTATCTGCCACGCAATACCGTGTTTGTTTATTCCTTTATTATTTTCTTCGGAAGATGATTTTTGTTCACTTGACGTCAAAAACACAAAAGTTCATCAAGTTGGATCCCGTGTGTTCCTACAAGTGTTTATTCTTCCCTGCTCCTTATGCGTAGATATTCCGCTCGATTTCAACATGGCTGATGGCTCTATTCAATATTGTGTGGCATACGGTAATATGTAACTGGAACGTTTCCCGCACGTGACATAAAGTGATTTGTGTTCTCCGTAGTTACGCTAATTCGAATTTGCATACTATAAGACACATTATCATTAATAAATTTAATTGACAAATCGTTTTACCAGCATCGTATAAACATAAAAAAAAAAATTTAAAAAACTGATTAGGTACCAATATATTAGTAAAACCGTATAGTTTGTTGTAGTGCAAAACTGAAACAAAACTCTCTTACCCGACTATTTCAAATCGCTAAATTTAGGTATAAAGTAATTTAGGTTGGGTTAAATTAGGTTCCGAGATATAAAATGTAAAATCATTATTATTACTAACTACGGTAAAAGAAAAATGAACATTTATCGGACGATATTTGAACGACATCGTTTCAATATAATACTGCGAAAATCGGAAATTATAAGTTCTACCTTACGTAAGTGCCACCGCCGTCTTTGATAAATTTAATATTGTCGATAACCTAACCAATATTATGTAAACGACACTTCTGGGCTAGATTTACATCCGGTTAAAACGAAATCGATTCGGTCAGTATTGAAAACGCTGTGGCAGGAAATCTTGCGCACGGTGGGCCTGTTGAAAAGATACGGCAAGTGTGGCCTGTGCGTGCGTGTATGCGAAAGAGAGTTCAACTTTATAACAAATAGTGTATCGATGTGCGCTTGTGTGTGCTCAAAGATTGTCCATCAGATTCATCAAATCACGCGAAGATAACATAAATTTCGATTAAAATATTTTCGAGTGCGTTTTTTTTTTTTTTTATATTAATTATTTGCTTCCGAATTCTACACGCATACGGACGAGACATACGCTGTGATTTAGGAGGGAGAGAGAGAATGTAAAAATAACACGAAACTTCGTCGTAATATTATAATAATAATATACTCTCTCGCGTGCTATCTACGTTATTATTATTATTATGGCCAAACAGCGACGGTTGAGGCGCGCGCCACCGGTGCAACGAGCTATAATGTGGTGATGCACGTGTTGCAATCAGTGAGGGAGAACCGATATAATGATATACGTATACGATTTACCGGGTAATGTTATAAGCTAGTGCCCCAAGAGAGACGAGTACACGGAGTACGAATACGCGATCGCGTTCTGTCAAAACTGCCAAATAGCTATTATGCACATCATAGAAATCTTATAGAAAATCTATGCTTTAGAAAATAATATAAGGCTTAGCAATATAATCATTATTTAGAGTGAACATTTCTTAAATATTTTTGCGTCCAGTCGTTAAACGGGATGTATTTAATCCCTTATGAGATCCCGTCTTCATCCTGATTTGTTCTTGTTCGTACAATCAAAAAAACCTATTGTAATGATATTGTTGTATGTACAGAATTATTCATGTACTAACAGGTGAAAAAATAATAATCGTTTAAGCCGTTTAAGTCAATGTATTTATTTTTTAATTGTTTTGAGTTTAATTCTTACTCTTATAGGGACCGATAATCTATTCATTTGTGACTCAGCAGTTTACAAAACATTTTATGAGGATTGATGCTCTTTTTTGGACCAATTTCAATCACGGTGCCCCTTGTGAATACTACGAAGAACTTAAAGTATGGATAACTAATGAACATTAGTTCATCTAACTTTAATTGTATTTTTCATGTGTTCCACGATGCTCCTCCTCGAATGGGTTTGTGATGTCTCTGGAGCATCATGATGCACAGTATAGGAACTTCTATGTATACTCTAGTAATCTATAGTCTCTCTAGTGTATATATTTGATAGATTCTGTAAAACACACACCATACATAGAAATAAATAATAAGTCGTCATGTATTTATTAATCAATTAATGTTGATTTAACATTTTCCATTTATCTTACATAACCGTAAGTACCGTTTTTTCAAGTGATTTTCTGTTTTCACGGGTAGATACGTTGTTTTTGTATTAAACGGGAATCGCCCAGTCGAAAATGGATTTACATATAATAATCACTATACTACTGCAGTAATGTATAGTATTGCGTTCGACAGCTTATGGTATTAATTATATATCATAATAATAATGATGATGATGATGATGATGATGTGTGTTCGGAAGACGACTGGATATATCGCTGTACGATATAAAATACACGTGGCGTAAACAAGGTACAACACGCAATATCGTTTTCGTTGTGGAGACGGGAAAAAAACAAAAAAAAAATTATTTCCGCTCATCACCAGTTACACCAGTCCCGCGTTGTTTGGTATAAGCACCTAATCTATATTATCTCCCCTGATGCGCATATTATTCGCGTGTTCAGCTGTCGGGTTGGAGAATTTATTATCCTTGTTAAAAATTTGTTCACGCGGAACCCGTATCGGATGGGAAACACGGAAATACGTACGTTATGATGTGGAGGCTACGAACTGGGCTGAAACTGGACTGCTGCTCACGACGTCGTCGGGACTAATTTTTGGCGAGATCATATCTGCAGCCGTTGCCCGCAATACCTACCTACCTATACTAACAGCGGAACGTTTAAACGGCAATAAGAATATTGTAATGCCACGTTGTGTACCGCTCGTATATTACTCACACATATTATGACGGGAAAACAAGAAATTTCTCAACGAAAAAAAGGGGGAAAAAAATTGACATCTCGACCAAACTATAAAAATGTGATTTATGTGCGACAGTTGTACGCCACAATATAATATGCGTGTAATAATAAATATCTCGCACGTCGTGTACACCGCTAAAATCCGTTTAATAATTCGTGGAACCTGTTTGTTATATTTTTCGTAAAATTTTCTATTTTAATTTTTTTTTTCTATATTGCCACCATATAATCTCGAAAAACAACTAATTGCTATTTGATTTTTAATTTAAAATTGGAATTACTGGTGTTAATATAGTGGCTTTAAAATTGTTCATTCATCGTGAATATTTATAACTATATTATTATTGTTTTCGTTCGCGGCCGTTCATATATTATCAAACACATCAACATTACATTTTTATTTTTTTCTACAAAACCGTTCAAAAAAGATCACTTTTTTACTGTTACGGGTAACAGTCAATTGTTTAATACTGCCATAGCTATAACGCTCTTGTACATCAAAAATTGAGAATTACATATATCAACATTTTCATAAAACTAGCTATAGCACTAGTATTATACAAATCTCTTTAAAATGATGATTATTGTTTATACTTTTGTTAAGTGTAAAGATATTATTATATTGTATAGTATTAAAGTAATAAAACCCTAATAATAGTACGATTATAATAATTGCTTATATGATGTTAAAATAAAAATAAATTAAATTATTTCCAAATTTATATATTTTCTTTGTACAAATCTTCAAAGCATTTTCCTGCATATATAATGGAACTAAAAAACTTTTGCATTAAAACCATGTTTGTTTCCATTGATTTTCTTCCATATAATATAGAGCTTGAAACATTTATTTTTTTAGTAGTTCTGTGGGAACGGAATATTCTCCTGAAAGTGAGAATTATTGTTGTTTCAATTATAAGTGTGTTTAGTTTTTGATGTTTTTGAAAGAAAGCTCGTTCAGTTGTTGCATCTGTTGGAACCTGAATCAAACTTTTTATAAGTTTGTTTCTAAAATCTTTAAATCTTAAATTGGTGCTCTCAAAATGACAGGTATGTCTGTTATGTATGATAAATTAACAAAACTTTATTGTACCAATGCAGGTTTTCGTAAACAGGAAATAACTAATCGTCTGGTCAGATCGATCGATCAATACCACTCATTAATTCGCTATACTTAGCAATTTCTAATGGTTTTATTTTTATTGACTACATTTATTTTCAGACTTGATGACTTTTTGTGTGTATACCATAGTAATGCATACCACATGCCTGTCTTACCCTTTCATTTTGATACGTAGACATAGACCAATTCTTTTTTTCCAAACTAGTTCTCTTTTTTTTTAAGTTTTTTTTTGTACCACAAACTTTGGATTGCCTTTTTTTATTAGCTCGTAATATCCCAGTGACGTGAAATTTTTATTTAATAATGTATTTAAAAGAGATACCCTGTTTTAGCAACCATTCATAAAAACCAGCTACCGACAACGTGGAAATATATTCTTTGTCAATGATGCGATAAGAATAAAATTAGAAATCGAAAACATTATAACGACGTACAAACATGGTTTTTACATTTTTTCCGCATGGCCTAAGATGATATTCTGCATCCATTCATCGTCATCTTGCAACTCGCGTTTTGAGATGCTGTTGCACAAGCTCGTTGTATATTGCAGCTGTAACATCAGTGTGTGTACGCCGTGAAATCAGCATGCCATGAATAGATTTAAGTTGATTTTTTTAAATGGGGAATGGTAAACTCTTATAAAAGTAGGTAAGGTCCTATATAGAAATAGTGTTTCAACTCTCACGGCCCACAGGAGATACTGTTACACCTACTCGGCAGAAAAAACTTTATTTAATTAAAAAATTATATCGATTGTATCGAATTTCCCACGGACCCACGGTAAATACGCGTTAATTTGTATACTATCAAGCTCAGATTCAGTTACAAAAAATTAATTTTTTTAAAAGATATTTTGGACTATGTGACATGTATTCCTACTTACAAACAGAAAAAAATCAAACTATGTACGTCTTATAAATTAAAATCGAAAAATATCCAAATATGTTAAGTTTGAATATATACAATAAACATCATGAAACCAATTACTATCTGAGATTAAGTACAAATAGAATGACTTAAAAAATGCATTCAAAATCATAAACATCCTGAGCTTATGATCATATAACTGTATTTCACTCCAATATATTATGTATATATATATATATAACTCCAACACTAGTTTCTCATTAAATAAAAAATTAACAAAAAACAATAATAAGTAATAAAATAGTATTAAATCTAGAAGTTAGTCATACTATCGTATGAATATAATATTATTATAATTATTAAACAGTACATTTTACATGTTTTACGTTATATTTTATTAATGTTGTATGAATATAAGCTGAATTAATTTTTAATCGCAGTCATTTACCAGTCGGGTAAAAAGGTTAGTGTAAGAGTTAACACATTAATTTTTTTTTTATTTCTTTTAGCTCTAAAGGTTATAGAAGTTTATATTTAGCCATTTAAACAACGCAACACGAGTTTAATAATCATCGCAAATGCTTGTGCTCAGATAGCTGTTCCGACGTCTACCGCGAATTTATTGTTGAATTAACCGCAATCGTCTACATAGTATCGTTGTCTACGTGAATCTTATAACTATCGATTAACGTAATACATTATTATTACATTCGCGGTAATAATATATATTTACTTATCACTATCCGACATATGTGTATATTTATGATTAAGATACAAGGGTGCGTACATAGGACAAAATTAATAGGATAGGTCTTTAAGTATAAATAATTCATATCTTTAATACATACATAATAACACGTTGTTCTATATTATTATTATTATAAGCTAGATCGACGGGCGTAGCGAAAAAAAACAAAACAATACGTAATAATTTGAACTTAACATTGCCCAACACGGACGGGAGATGGTCTAAATAGTTTTTGAAAAAATAGATAAACAAAACATAGACCGTACTCGGCGTGTACCCTTTTGTTATCGTGGCAACGGTATAATATTATATTATTAATAATAAGTAATAACTATATTCCAATTGTACAATATTGCGTTTTACCGTATAGCATGCGTCGTCCGAGCTAATATAATACACAATCGTTCGCCGCCGTTACTCAAATGCGTTCCACTCGCATAACCTCTACGTTTGGTACGCATATTTTAATACATACTATATTATGTTCGTAGTACGCCCTTACAAAATATTCTATTATTGCAGAAGACTGCGCGAGTTGCAAACGAATGTCCATCCCACGCGTTTTATTGTTCGTAACGGATTATCAGTACGCTTATTTATTTATACACTAGTGCATATCCACACACACGAATCGCTATATTACCTACTCGTTGTTTTGTAATATATTTCAGAACGTTTTAATAATACCGCGACCGAAAAGTGCATAATCTATAATATATTATATTATTATTCTTTGGGTACATACCGCGCACACACGTATATATCACTTATTACTGTATCGGAGGAGGGATGTGGAGGATTGTTATAATATTGCGCAGAGGAAACAAATAACCTGGTCCATCATACACCGCGCGTATACATAGTCTGTCTGCGACCGTACGTGCACGGGTAGGTATGGCATATAAGACCATCAAACAATATAAAATGCAATAGAGCTAAAAAAATGTATGCAAATCTCTAATCCGAGGAAAGCGAATTGGTCACAATAATGCGATTCTGAATATTTGCTCTACATCGCCAACAGTCGCTGCTCCGCGTGACCTTTCCCCTCACGCGCGTCCTTGACTATATTATAGTGTCGCACACATATACATACCAACTATATATATATATATATATATAATAATTATTTTCACATTTAAATGTATTACATATATGAATTCATGTATACGTCTGTTTAAAGTCTCATCGCTCCAAGGAAAAATCCATTTCTCTCCCTCTGTGTTATATTCGTCCATCTTGCTCGCCCATATCATACCCGCGCCGCACGGACGTTATAATAATATTAATACCTTTGCTCGTGTTTCAGTACATATCACACACACACACACACACACACACACACACACACACATATATATATGCGTATTGTGGTGTTGGACGACGGGAACGAGATTAGGCTCACCTAATAAATAATAGTTATAAATCGTGGAATTAAAAGCTGTGGCCGGTGGGCTGTCAGTTCTAATGTTACATACACACACACACCGATGTGGTCAAGTCGGCTTAACACCCGGAGACTGTACGACACTGAGGTCATAGTTCACGTGTACGTCCGGCCGATTCGTATAAGTGCCCGTGACTGTTGCATGTATACATGTATATGTATATTTAATACAATGTCTAATACAATTATTATTATGGGTAAACGACGGCGATGGCGGCGGCGGCCGACGAAGGAATGAAACAATTTTTTTTCCCCGAATTTTTTAACCCGACGACGTTATAATATTATTATCATTACGAGGTTTGGGTCGTCGTCGTAGTCGCGGCCGTGTTGACCACTATATATATATATATCCATGTGTGTGTGTGTGTGTGTGTGTGTGTGTACCACTACCACGGTTGCTCGCGGTCCGTATATAGTACTACCATAACACCGGCGTTGTTGCCGCATGACACGTGGATAATATTATGATAAATTACCACGGTCCGCGGCCTCCCCCCTGGGCGCACGCGAGAGACGGCATTTTTTTCTTCCACTACATACGTATATAATATAATATAACATAAACACGAGTATTTATATACTACATATTATTGTATGTATGTATATGTTTTCTTCCGGCTCCCCGTCGTGTGCATTCCTGCACACGAGAACGCCGAGTATATACACGACAGAACGTATACGCGCGTACGCTGCTAGACGGCTGCTAGCTGCCAGAGACGACAACGACGACTACGGCGACGGCGACACAGTGTTTATAAGTTTGATGCGAGACAATAGGCAAACGGATGGATGGGTAAAAAATAACCGCATTCGGGCGGACGAATATTATACGCCCGGTGTGCAGGCAACCGTGTGCGCGTCGCGATATCCCATCGAATTTTTTGCGACCGTTATTCCGCCACGTGGTACATACACGTATTACTCGTATAATATTGCACGGGTGGGTGAAACTGTGGCTCGTTTATACGCGGCGGGACTGCACAGTGACGGATTTAAAGGGGGGGGCAGAGGGACCTGTCCCCCCCCCTTGACCAATAAGATGTGTAAGAATATAACTTTTTTTATATACAAATATTTTTAATTTTAATCCTTTTTTTATGTGCGTACATTTATATAATACATTTTAATTAATAATATATTTTAATATACCATTATAATAATATAAATGTTTTTATAAAAATATGTATTGATGTAAAAAAATGTTGGCCCTCCACCCCCCCCCCAAAAAAAAAAAAATAAAATCCTAGATCCACCACTGGGACTGCACCACCGAACGGAATACCGTAGTTATCCGCCATAGCACCTACCTGTACAGAATGTATTAATAGTGCAAAGTGTGCCCTGTATGGATTTAAATTAATCTATTACTATTGTCGACACGAAGATTTGGGGGGGGGGGTTCTGTCAGTGTGTGACGGTATACGTACGTATTATAGTGTTTATACGGCACATTACGCCATTTCGGTTTGCATTTCGGCCTGTTCACATCGCACGTCAATTGTGACGGATCGTGACGATTATCACTGGAGCATATTAGCACCTTTTCATCGTGGACATGTATTGGTTATTCTCACGGGGCTACGAAAAGTTGATTATGAGGTACCAAATACATATATCCGTAATGGTAGCCACCATAATCTTATGGAGCGTAAAAATTATAATATTATTGTTATGTACACGAGCGAAAAAATGTATTCACATCATACCTATATTATTTATTATATTATCATGCACTGATTGTAAATAAAATAGCAAATTATACATACATTATGATCATAATATTTTTAGATTCTGAACGGAGTGATGGAATCTATAGGGTTTACAATGATGTGTGTTTTTTTTTTAATTTTTAATTTTTTTTTTTTTTTTTGTGTCTGACGACACGATTTTTGGTAGTAAAAATGCTTCAATTTTCTTAAACAGCAACTTTCCTGAAAAGTGAATGTAGATAGTACTTAGGCAAGTCAAAAATCCAACTTTTTCAATACTTTTTTAAAAAATCGAAATAAGCGTTAAAAAAAATTACGAAAAAACGGGAAATTTTACGCAAAATCACGTTTTTACAAAATACATTTTTTTAAAATGCTTTAACTCAAAAACGAAAAACCGCAACAACATGAAATTTTCACCAAATTTTGAAATTGGTGTTCTCTATACATGGTTAAGTTTTCAAAGTATTTTGACATATTTTGACTTATTTATAGACAATTTAAATTTTTGATTTTTGTAAATTTTTTTTTTTAAATATCTATAAAATTTTTTTGGCTGCCCAAAAACTTTTGAAAATGAATTAAAGGATTAAATATAAGTAATACTAATTGTAACTAAAAAATATCGGAGATGGTTTCACTCAAATTTTTTTATAAGCCCATAAAGTTCAAATTTGTATAAAATATGTTAAAATCG